>APFE030186407.1:68925-84614 GCA_000404065.3 Pinus taeda | reverse complement strand
TAAACTTGAGAGGAGAGATCACATACCTTTTGGTTTCATTGGGAAGTGAGTGAAGCTTGTCAAAGTAGAGGAGACTTCTTGTTGGACCCTGGGAGGAGCTTGTACAGCATCAAGGCACAAGTTATAAAGTTCTTCTTCATTTGAATTAATACAATCAAACTCATTTTTCTCAACAAATTGTCTTATGGTTTGTTTCATAATCTCCTTGATCATTATGATGAATATGCTTTATGATATTGGCTTTTCAGGTGCTATGCAATTGTTTGCTGGTTTGTGTTTGCAGAATTATACTTCAAGGAAGCTCATTTGGAGCGAGGGAGCGAGGCTTCCACAAACTTTCATTGGACCCAAGGTAGGCCTAAAACACTTGCTTGCCTTTGTTTTAATCGCATATTTAGAGAAAGATAGTTTTTGATTGGCTTGCTTGTCACTAGATATCAGTAGATACTAGGAAGGTCGATCTTGTCTGCAACCTTGACTCATTCCGCGTGACAGGCACTAACAGGTAATCAACAGGTGAAACCCGTGATCTCCGCCTGAAATTAAGGAGATTTATTTTTTTTAAAGTGTTTTAAGACATATATGCGGGTTGGGTATACATAGACCCACGTATACACGTGTTTAGCTCAGGGCAATGTCACATATAGGGAATAAAACACTGTTTTTTAAATTTTGGACCAGGTCTGGAAGGAGGGTTTGCCCTAGGCCATGAGTGCAGCATCACAAACCATAAGAGTGAGATTTGGAGCTATAACACTTAGCCGACCCTTGTTTGGTTTAGGAGCATTCTTTCTAGGATGTTTCTTCTTAGGATTCTTTGAACTTGGTTGTTGCTGGGCTGCTAAGGCTTTCTTGGAAGAGTTTCTAGTATTAAAAATACCAATATGTAAGAGTTTTTCTTGCTCTCTTATTAAATAATCACAAAAGACATCAAAAGAGGGGGACTTGTAGTCTTGTCCTTGAGAAATAAAGGATTCTCTAGTAGAATGGAAGGTGGAAACAAACACAGAGTAGGTTGGTCCTAACTTAGTAAAAGCATAATAGATAAGACTATCATATTCTTTCTTAACCTTAACACCTTCCAAGAGGAGTCCAAGGGTCTTGAACTTGGACAAAAATCTTCAATGGAAGAAAAATTATTGGGGTCTAACGTAAACAACTCATTTTTGAGCTGAGGGGCTCTAATTTCATTTTTAATTCCAAAAACTTTATATATTTGTTTCATTGCTTCATCGGGGGTATCAATTTCTACAATATGGAATCTAAGGTCTGGAAATATAGACATCCCTATCAACCCACTTACTTGATCTTTCTTATTTTTCCATTTGGCTTGCTTACCTTCATCTTTAGGTTTAGAATCTTGGCCTAAAGCTATTCTATAAAGACCTTTACTTCTAAGTAAACCCACAATGTAAGATAACCATTGTAAGTAGTTGGTGTTGTCAAGAATAACTAGGCATGGACTTTGAATTTTAAAAGAAACTGAAGCTATAGATGCTAAAACTAAGTATTCCAATGGAAATATATCAAAAAATTAGGTCGATTAAAAAAATGGCTCTGAAAACGGCTTTCGGATGAAGAAGTTATGAATTTTTGAAGAAAAGTTGTTGAAGATGCCGACGAACCACGTGAATGTTGGGAAGTGAATGATAATGTTATATTTAAAAAAAAATTCCCCCATTTCCAAAATTAATCTACTTACCTCGCTTTAAAAAAAATATTAATTTATGTGGCCCACTTTTATAAATAAGTGAAAGTCACTTTTACAATGGTACTTTATAAACTATCCACTAAATTGTAACTTAAATAAAAAATAAAGTGACTTTAGAATTATAAGTGACTCACTTTTTATAATGGGTGAGAAGACTTTTACATAAAGTAACTCTAAAACATAAGTTACATGTGCTTTTTGAAAAGGTAGTTCAAAAAAAAAAAACACTTGAACCCAAAACCTCTATTCTCATAAAGTAACTTTAGACCAAGTGAGCTAGTTTAAAATGTTAGTAATTTTTGGAAAGGAAGAAGGGTTTTTTTTTTTTTTTTGCTCATTGAAACTTTGGGGTGTGTGCTTACTTCAAAAACTCTTTTTTGCCTATAAAAAAAAAACCACACAAACCAAACGAACAAGCAAAAGTATCCAAGCCTTACAGCTTAAAGTTAGATTTGGTTGAAAACTATATATTTTCCTCAATCTTTCTGATTTTCCAAGATCACACTAACGTGCAACAGAAAATAACATATGCATGAGAAAAATCCTTTCTTTCTGTTTCTGGTTTGCCTAGATCGCACAGAGTCGTGGGGAAAATATCATATGCAGAAATAAAAGATATAGATCTAGTAATAAAAAAATAAATTGATGACTATAAACCGAAATAAACAGAGAGATAAATAACTATTACTGCAAATAAATATTGTATAGCTCTAGATCTTAAAATGACATAGCTAGGGATACCAGAAACCTACTCGTGTGAAACAAAAGGGGGTCCTCACTGGAATAGATGCTCCTAACACAATAGAGCAGTCTTCTTGGTATGAAAGTGGTCAGAAACAGTAGATCTAGGAAACGACAGTCGTATGCAGTTGTACTGGCTTCGGATTTGGATCACCAACGAATGTGACCCTCGAATAGCCCTAATACCATGTAGGAATTTATAGGGTAAGTTCCTTAGATAGAACACCAAATGACACCACTCAAAGATCAGTACACCAATATTCTTGACGTGGTTAAAACCCTCAAAGAGGGAAATAATCCATGGCCTAAGCCAACGCGACCACTTCACACAATTTATTAATGTAAAAGAAAGAAAATTTACATAAACTTCTCTAATAAATAGTCACATAACAAATGACCCTCCATGATCATGGACCAATCAGGTGTTAAGCCACGGATCAAGTGTCGGTAATACTGAGGAGAGACTGAACCATCGGATCACTTCATGTCTAGAACATAACGTGACCGTCAGATTCTAAGTTACAAAAATTACATACTAAATAAACACACTTTACCTAACTATACACTAGACCAAGTTATACTTAATTCTTTCCTATGTGTCAAAATATCCTAACAAGAACTGAAGAGGGTAGATTAGGCAGTAGCGAGGCATATTTTGAGGTATGTGTGCAGTACAACCAAGTATGGGTTGAGATATACCCGAGGGGATGGTGTCTGGCTATGTGGATTCACAAATGCAGATTTGGCAGACAATTCAGTGGACTGGAAAAGTACCTTTGGGTACTACTTCAACATTGGATCAGGGATGGTTTATTGGTGTAGCAGGAAGCATAAGTCAGTAGCATCAATCTCTGTAGAAGTAGAGTATATGACAACAATCATAGCCACATTTGAAACTATATGACTTTGGACGCTGTTAGTAAGCTTGTTCAGACAGAGGATGGAGGTGACCAATGTATATTGTGATAATCAGAGTTGCATCAATCTCTCTAAGAATCCAATGTTTCATGACAATTCGAAACACATAGATATTTGGTGCATTTCATAAAAGATTGTGTACAACGTAGAGCGGTCCAGCTACAATATGTTCCCATGCAAGAGAAGATTGCAGATATACTCACAAAAGCTTTGGGGAAAGCTAAGTTCGTCTATTTCAAAGAATATATGGGTATGGTGGAGAACCTATTTCAGTAGTAGGGACATGCTATTTTAGGTACTTCTCGGTTTCATTAGTTACAATCGCAACAACAACATATGACAGGGCGTTGCAGTGCAGATGCCGTGTCGGTAGAAGTATGGAAATGTCAACAACAACACAGATGCAACATTAGAGTTGCACAATAGTTGGTGGGAAAAAATGGCTAGACATCATCAGCATGGCAGGAGATGATACAAAGACAGGGTGTTGTGGCAGGATGTGCAACACTAGAGAGAACACAATCCTCGCTAATATGGAGTGTTAGTTTCTATTGAATCAGATGTGTTCTAGCCACGCAATTTGGTAGAGAGGCTAGAATACACGAGATCTCCAAAACCCATAAATAGGTTCTATAAATTCCACCTAGAGATGACTTAATTAGATTATTAACCAATTTTTTAATGTTTCTTAAGTCTAAACTTAGGAAAACTAGTTGATTAATCAAAATTAACTTAAGTCAAGGTGAGAACTATCTAGAGACTCACATAGACCGATCCAGAAATGATCTGAGTCATTGATTAAGATTTAATCTTGGTTGTTGGAGTCCCAACAGGGAGATATAAGAAGGGATCAATGTGGTAATGAATAATATACTAGTGTAGATACTCAGTTGCCTAGGAAGCTCAATTTTCTTAGTAGCAGAGACTCAACAAAGAATATAGAGCTAGAGGGTGAGTAGCAGGTGGTAGAGTAGCTCAGCAACATTTCTGAAGGAAGCATTCCAATTCCGGAAGAGGAAGTGAGAAGTAGGAAAAAATTATCAGAGGTTATGCACAAGCATTGCGCAGAGGTTGATGCAGAAGGATCTACGTGTGGCTAGGGAGGTAGTTTCGGGGACAAAAATTAGTTGTGGGGTGATAAAAAATTTCCCCAATAATTTTTCCAATGTTTTTCCTTAGATTAGATTGCTAGTAGAGCATCTAAATTATTGTACAAAGAATTGCAGCTGAAGAATAATAATAAAACCCTCATTTGTTGCGTTAGTTTTCTCAAGTTGGGTTTTTCCGGGGACAATTTTCCAAAAGCAACTGTGTCAAATTTTTGTGTGTGTGCTAGAATATCTCATTTTCCAGTATTTTATTTTTCGCAGTATTTTTATGGTGAAATTGCAGTCGAGAATTATTCGTTGTTTGTATGTGCAAATAAATTTTTAAATTAAATTAACAATTAGTTGAATAATTTCCAGTTGTTGCAATAGATGAAATTTCACAAAAAATGCTATGTGTGTGGGCCGAATCCTATCAAAGCAATGCATTGTAGTTTGTTGGAGAGGTCATATTATATACCAAAATATATTGAGAGGGTGATTCCATGCTAACATAAAAGATGCATTGGAAGTTGTGCAAAAATAATGTGATGGAGAACTTTGTTGAATGCTGCAAAAGGGTTATATAGAGGCAACACTAAATGGCATTACAAAGGTCACAAGTTGCACATTATTATATTGATATGTTCCCATGACAAATGGTGTAATGACACTATGACAATGGTTTCCTTGAAAGTGTGATTAAGATGTGATGAAAGACTTGTATTGACATCAAAACATTTAAATAATGTACCCAGACTATAAATGTTGTGCAAGAGTGATGAATAGGAACGATAGTAAAACCATGTTATAGAGACGAGGATTTTATGACCATTATTGTTAACAAAAGTGGTAAGACTGATTAAAAGAAGCACTAAATACCATTTGGAAGAAGCAATGCCTATGCATAAGAATTGAAGAAACAACGAAAGCCATGCAAACATTGCATTGGAAGAAGAATATAATGTAGGTGTTGATAGGTAAAGGAAAAGATACTAAAGACTAACACATATATTGTGTTGAGAAATGGCAACAAGAAATTCCAATTTAAATTGTCCTTGAATTATACTGAGAATTAAAATAGAATTCTATGCTCATAGCAACTTGTAAATAGTTAATTAAGTTTAATTAACTTAGCTTAGGAATTTCGAGTTTGAAGTATCTATGTAGTCATGTATATGTTCTTCCTAAGTTTTAGGGGTCCAATATGAGTTTAAATTGAGTTGGAAATTGGATAACTCAGTTTAGTGAGTTAAGTTAAGTTAAATTAGTTCTAAATTGTTTTTGGAACTAATAGAGGACTAACAATTAGTTGGTGAACTAATGCATCCACTAGTGCTACTCTAGTTAACTAAATATTTCCTCATCAGAAACTCATGCATGTCAGTTCAGAGAAAGACCCAGTTAAGACTAGAGTGCATGGACAATGTACCATCAGTTGTATGCTTTACTCAGTTGTATAGATCATGCATGAAATCAGGAGCTAGACCTAGTTTGGATTGCATAGTTTTGGATGCACTGGATTCCAATTATTATGGGCTATTCAACCATAGGAATTGCATAAGGAAATAGGGGCTTGGAGAACTAGAGAATTGTCTAAGTGTTGGCCAAGAGCTTGCTTATGAGCTGAGAGAGTTGAGCATACTTTTGCGGAATTGTTCGAGTGAGAACAAGATTTGTATCTTCACTCATATTTCTGATATACGTAATACAGATAGCAAGGCTTTGAGTAGTGGCTTTCCCCAGATACATCTTGTGTTATGTGCGATTGAATTATCTTCTTCTTGTTCTTATTTCTTTCATCGATCTATTGGCTTCCGCTGGTTGAAAGTAGATGTAGATTCTTGTCTTATGCTTTAGTAAATTGCATGAGCTTGTGAATCTACATGATTTTCTAAATGGTATCAGAGTTGAGGACAATATACTAGAGGATATTTTGAAGTTTTGAGTTTTGGGTTACAGGTGAAATTCAAATTTGCAATACATACTTCAAGATCGACAGATGGCATTCTACGATTTGTGGTTCGAGTATGCCTTGGAAGGCAGCTTGAATTTTATAACCTGGAGGGAAAGAATGGAGGTTATGCTAGAGGATAATGGCTTGAAGGAATTAATTGATCAATAAAGTCCTAAGTCAGCAACATCTGATGCACAAAATTTGGCCAAATGGAAGAAGTGTGTGGCGAAGGAAAGGTGGATAATCCTTGAGGGAGTTCGAGACCACATTGTCTCGAGTCTCCATGGAAAGGAAACTCTGTATGCTATGTGGAAAGCATTGATGGACTTGTATTAGAACAATAGTGACAAAATAAAATTGGCACTAAAGGAAAAACTTCGAAAAATCAAAATGGAGAAAGGCGAGACTATTCCAAAATACTTGACCAATTTCACTCAATGTCGTGATGAACTTGGAAGTGTTGGAATCATGGTTGTTGTTATAGACATATTTGGGCACTGCAACCCCCAATCTTATATGTACATAAACCAAGGGTTCCAAGCTCCTAAAAGTGTTGTTTCATACCCTAAAGGAACAAGGTCAACTGATTACATCATCTCCCAGAATTTCTCCATGAAAAACTGCTCGGAACTGGTCAAAACTGGACCATCTCACCTGCTCCATGATCAAAGTGCGATGCATCCCACCTAATGCACACGGGGGGTGTGATGCATACTGAAAATCCCTTCTATGGGGTGTGATGGGCGAGAGTAGACAAATGGTAGAGACAATTTGCAAGGTGGATGATCATGGAATCTTCCAGAAACTTCTCCTGCGACACTTGCTTCTTTGAATTCGCCCAGGGATGAGTAAGAGATCATGAAATCTCCAAGTGGAATTGAGAACTATCAGAGAAATGACACTAATAAAAAACCCAGAAGAGGACTCACCCACCTGCAAACATCTATATATGGATCCCTTATCCTAGAAATCCAAAGGCTGGAATTTTGCATCTTGTAAGGAAGTGTTGTTGGTTTCTTTGTGGAACATCATAGTGTTGGGTGATCTAGCTTTTCATGAGGTGAAGAAGGGCTTTCATGCTGGGAGGATGGCGTTGGGTTAGATCAATGGGTTGTAATCCTCTCTTCTACTACTTCTATCAATGAAGATATTTGAGTTTTCCTCCATATTCTTGTATGTTTTTGAATATTGAATTGATATATACATTTGTATGGTCAATATATATATGATCCTATATTGTTTATGATTATAGATCTCTATGCTTCGATGGTATTATGCTGCTTTGACTCTATAGGTGTTGAAGTGGGACAAGCGAAGAAGGAGCGGCAAAGATCTGTCAAAGGGGAGAGGAAACAAGCAAGGAGCTAAGTGGAAGACTGAGGTTGGTACTCTCTGCTTCTCTCTCATCTATTTCTCATAAAGGAAAATGCTAGTAACTTTAGTTAGTTTGTTTCTAAGATAGCTACCCGCCTTAGTGGGACTAGTAGCTCTGAATGGACACTAGTTTTCCCGATAACAAAATGGCGACTCTACTGGGGAGTGAATAGCTTGTTTGCTTGTTTCTATTTTGTTTACTTTATAAACTACAGATGGAGCTTGAAGTTATGCCAGCTAGCCTTCGAACTGCTTTTGCTATGCAACTGCAAAGTAGATAAACGTTGCTTCAATTCATCTCTGGGTTAGTTTATAAATTAAACATCTGAATTGAAAACATCCTAAGTTCCCTGGTGGTCTCTCAAGTAGCCTCATTAGATTAGCCCCTATGTTTTGTATTTACTGACTATCATTAGCTCAGCCTAAATCCCTGAACTAAGCTGCAAACTATTACAAAAAACCAAGCCCAGTCTCGTCCTTGGACCATCGCACTGTCTCCTTTTGACAGTCTTGATGCATCGCACCTCCTGTGTGTTGTAGGTGAGATGCATCCCTGTTTCCCTGTGTTACAGGTGCGATGATTAGATAAGACTGTTTTTGCCTCTAGATTTTGGTTTTTCTTCATTCTATTCAGCTTTACTCAGGAGTTTTTCTGTCTGTGATCAGTATACCACTGTTGAAACTCCCTTCCTTTGCATTATTCAGCCTCCATTGTATAAAGAATTGTGAATGTCTTTATTTAATTTTCACCATTTACAGTTCTCCTTTACAAAAAATAGCTTAATCGAACTGTTGTCTTTTGATTTGAAAGTGTCGCAAGTGTCATTTTCAGTCGAAGAAAAGAATCCTCCTCTTTTTGATAGTCGATTACACTGTTACTCTTGTATTTGATTTGAATTAATAGTATTTCAAGTGTCGAAGCAGTTTTCAATTCAAAATCGCAAAGTGTCGTCCTTGTCTTCCTTTCGTCTTTTGAAAAGAAAATTGTTAGTACTGTCACTTTGAAAGAAAAGATAGTTCAGATTTGTACTTAGCATTCTTTTTGTCATTCACACATTAAGAAAGTGGAAAACAAATACATGCATATGCATTTTCATTTAGAATGCTTGTGGAGATTGATTTATGACAGTGCAGCTTAGTGTGTTCTCTCTGCTCTATGTTGAAAGGATTTTACCTCTCTTTCCTTAGTAGCTAGGATTTTCATTACAAAAAGAGAAATAAATGAATGTTTATCATCTTAGATTGCATATTTAGGAGTTGTATATCTACATCACGTGGTGAACCTTAAAGGCAAACTTCTTAAGAAAGATTATCTGTAAAATAAATTTCAATCAACATAAAAACACTTTGGAACCTAACACACAACATTTAGAAGTATAGGCTAGAGACGTATTCTGACGTCATAAAGCTTGGTAACTATCACTTTCATCGTAGGTAGGGTGATTCCTCCTGTTACACAGCAATTTGTCACTGTCCCTGTTACCCCTCTCCCACATCTTGGAGGATTCATTCCGGGACTTATGAGAAGTGACATGACCTACAAACACTTGCATTGCATTCCCCTGAACATGAACTTAATTTTCCCTGAAGACATCTCCTGCTTAAAACCCCTAAAAATAGCCCTTTTTCCATTGGCGTGGTTCCATAGTGCAACCCTTGCACCAATGGGGGAAATCCTCCAAAGAGGGCGCGCCAGTTCGCGCTTTGTCACAGAGTTGCACTCGCGCCAACCATAATCAGTGGTGTTTTTTAAAAAACAAACAACGGAAGATTCATCCTAACAAATTCCTAGACTGAATCTATCTTGAGTTGGGTGGTTTGGCTTCAAATCTCCATAGAGAGGAAGTGGTTTGCCACCTCTCATGGAAGATTCTTTAGTGATAAAGCCAATCCCATGAATATTGGGGATGATCCCAACTCCCCCTCCTCCATCTATAAAAGCTTGTCCATTGTCCTTGGCAAGCTAGTTCCAGAGATTGAGAATTGTCAAGTTACCAAGAGCTTCATGCTGCAAGAGCCTTCTTCATTCCCATAAGGCTAAATCCAAGTAAGGAGATTCTTGTCCCATAACCAAAGAGAGAGAGGCTTTTTCCTATTCCCAACAAGCTTTGCAAGACATGTGCTACTGACTACCCAGCCAAAGGAGAATCTAGCGTCAGAACTATGGTTGTATTCTTCTTTGATTATTATGAATAAACGACTATTGTTATGGTTCTACTCTTATTGTTGTTTGTGATAATGATGAGTTATATCCTTTCTCACTGATATATAGTTGCACATGCCAGATTTTATGTTTGTGTTTGTGTCGTTTCTTGTATGTGCAGGTGTCCATTCATGGAGATCGTGGGGATCGTGAACTACCGGAGCAAAGGAATGGGAGTGTCACTTCTTCTATAAGCACTAGTGTTGGAATCCAGGTAGGCCTTCATCATTGGTATTTAATTTGCAATTAGGAACTTGCGCTGTAGCATTGTATGATTGTTGCTAGACTCGGTTTGGGCTAGTAGGGATCGCCTCTATCCACAGAGGGGATTTACCTCCTTAACAACTCCTCTTTGAGACGAAAAGTGTCAGTATGGGCTTGTTCTTCCATGTACCATCGAGTATATATTGCGAGACCACAATAGGCTATATCCTTTATCCTTAGGAAGCCGTGTCTGCGACCCTATCGATCACAATGCACTAAACACAACATTCATGGAGATTGACTGCCGTACCGTAAAAAGTATTTTTCAGTTTTGCGATTGGTTTGGTAATCCCTCTGTCTAGATTTCTAGAGTAGTCACTTTCGTTCCTTTTCAAAATCCTTAAAAGAAAAGGACCATCTGAGCACTTGTCACTTCGGGCTCATTAAAAATCGAAGGCGACTAGAGTCATCTTTAACTTTTTCTCGACTCTTAAAAATTGAAAAAGAAAGTTGTGTCAAAGCATCATAAAATGAATTTAATTCGGTATAACATTTTCCCCTTTTTATTTTGAGTTGATCAAGTAATCCACAATCGTGGAAGAAAGTCAATCAAAACCCCGTTGTTTGTGGAGACTAAGAAGTCAATCGTCTTTGACTCCAGAAATGAAACCATTCTGGGCCAAGCAAACTTGTTTAACTGGGTCAAAGTCTCCTGATTTGTTTGAAACTTGTGTTCCAACATCCTCAGAGACTCCAGTTACTCCAACTATTTATGGTATCCCTTCCTCTACAGAAGAAGTTCCGCAGTTACAAGAGGGCATTAGAACTAATCCTAGTGTAATAGTAAACACTTCTATTCCTGAACCAGCTCCATCTAGGATTGATTCAGAAGGTGTTACCCCTCCAGCATCTGTCGTTGCAAAGTCTATACCTTCTTCGGCACCAGAAATATTTTACGGACCTGACGGTCTACCTCTTCTGCCTGGACTGATTGCTATAGAAGAAATTATGGAGGATCTTCCATCTAGTACTCCATTTCATTTTGGAACTGGGATCCACCTATATCCTTCTACTTCAGAAGTTAGTCTCTCTTCATCACAAGTTCTTGTAGAATCGCTAGGAAATATTTTGGACAGACTTAGTATGTCTAAACAACCATCAAAGTCTAGGACTGTGTCATCCGATACAACAACAACAGAACCTCCTTCCGCCACTCCAACAATGTTCGCTGGTATACCATTTGTCCCAACTAGCTCTCAACTGCTAGATGAAGTCCACCCAGGGATTGTTTCGATAGTATGGTCTGTTCCCATTTGTTCGTCTGGAATAATATCTGGAATTTCTTATGTCAAGTCTCAGCAAATTGATCCTTCACAATAGTATCAATTTGGGCAGTTCGGTCTCCAAAGGCCAATCTTTCCTTTGAGCACTGGATTGCTACCATATGGGGGCCAGTATGCCCTTTCATTGTTCCCAATGGGAGAACAACCATATGAGAGTTCACAATAGAATCCGGGTCAAGCTGGGATTACATCTAGTGGTTGGGTGCCAACACTGCCTCAATAGCCAAGATTTGTATATTCAATGCAACCAAATCCACCTGTGTCGAATATCCCCACTACGCCGGCTATTGTGACAGTGTTGCAAGTACAGGTGTTGCCTGTTGTATGTCAACCTCAAGTCTCTCAGGTCATAATACAACAACCTCTTATCTCCACGACACAACCACAATCGTCGATTAGTGGCTCCTTAACTGGAGCGACTCAGGCTCAAATGGGTACTATCACCCCTCATCTTGGTCAAACATCCAGTATTGGACAACATCAAATGGCTTCACAACCATGGCTGGTGCAATATCAACAACCGCAATTCCAACAAAGCTTTGCGGGTAATGGGCAGCCGTATATTCAAAACGATCACTATCAATCATATCATAATGGTTATGCCCATCAACCTTATCAAAGTTATCAACATAAAATACATTATGCTGGTATGCAAAGACCCATTGCTCAGGTGATCCCATCTTATCCTGGGTATGCTTCGCCAAACCTGAATCAACAGTTGCCTTTCGTAGCAACTTTAGAATTACCAGATCTGAATCGGCTAACAAATGATCCAATTGCTTATGCCCCTTGGTGGCCGACGATTTGTCATAAACTTCCGTCAGATATTCCTAAATTCAATGGAAATCTGGGTGAAGATCCATCGAATCATGTGATGACCTTTCATCTGTGGTGTTCGTCCAACACTCTCAATGATTATTCAATTAGGCTTCGCCTTTTCCAGTGAACGTTAATTGGTCCGGTAGCAAAATGGTACATCGAATTTCCTAGAGCTTCATTTGATAACTTCAGCGCCCTTGCTACCACCTTTTTAACCCATTTTCAGTTACCGATAAGGTATGAAACATGAATGGAGCTTCTTACCAATTTTACGCAGACAACAACCACTCACATATCTGATCATATTCATGGGTGGCAGTGTCGTCGTCGAATGGTGAAAACATATGTTCCTGATCAACTCCTAGCTGAATGGTTTATTAAGTCATTGTTACCTTTTATTATAGAAGATGTGGCTAAATGAGGGGTTGTCACTTAAGAGCAAGTCATCGCTTGTGCGCAATATCTAGACTTGATCTATACTCAGTCTGGCACGCTCTATGATAAAATCCCTGATGCTCCTAGACTAGAGTTTTCCATTCCGCCTCCTCCTAAATCAAACAAAGACTCTCGTGTTGGTGATGGCGTGATAGGTACAACAAGCACGGAAATCGCAAAGGCTACATCTAAGAAAGCCCATATGGTTTTTGGCCAAAATACAAATGAAGAACTTCTTGCCTCAGAGGTTAATGTCGTGTCAACCGACAAAGGCAAAGAACCGAAGCAACCAGGGGGCAAGAAGAAAGGGAAAAGCAAAAATAAGAAACATGATGATTCATCTCCTAAAAAATATTCTGCAAACCCTTACGGGAAAAAGAAACCTCCTTCTCCATGTCACATATGTGATGAAGACCATTGGATGAGCGATTGTCTGTATAGAGCTAAAATTAAGAATTTCTTTAAGAGTACGAAAACCTCAGCAGTCTTAACAGATCCATTTCCAAACCCAGAAACCAATTTGGTTGCTAGCGATAATGCTTCCCCATCCCAAGTGCTTATGTTTTCCATTTCGAAATAGAGAAATGATGCTTTGATATCAACGAGGAATAAAGATTACGGGAATCCACAACTGTCGAATGACAAGGCTACTGATCAACCTAGTAGTTCGACAACAACTTCGATCGAAGTTGTGCCACCCATCATTCTTGAACTAACGATAAAGCTGCCAAAGGGAGTAGTACACAAATCGACATTTAATCCTCGTGCCAAAGCAGCACAAAATTATATTATAGTAGAGGACCAAGCCCAATCATCGTCCGCTATGTCGACACTTGAAGTACTGCAAAATTGCCCCTCCCAAAAGCAGGCTCTATTATCAGCAATAGGTGGGATTGACCCAGAAAATTCCAATCTTGTGGCATTTAATCATAAAGGATATGAACCTTAGTTACCAGCTCAACTCACTTTCCTCATTCAAGTGAAAGCCCTCAACAAAACTATTCATTGAATAATTATTAGTAAGGGGGCATATACATGTATTATGTTAATGAGTTGCTGGAAAAATTTAGGCTCACCACCCTTGTCGTGATCATCAATGATGTTAAAAGTATTCGATGGATGGACATACACCCCGTACAGGATTTTAAGTAACTTGCAAGTAGAACTGGGGGGCAAAATGGTAGAAATTGATGTTGAAGTTATCGATGGAAACCTCGATTACAACATCCTTCTGGGAAGGCCCTGGATTTATGCTATATCCGCTATTGTGTCAACATAATTAAGAAATATTGCATTTCCTTTTCAAGGAGGAATTACAATCATCAACCAACAAATCTTTCTCCCCAACAGTTCACAATTTATGGGAAGCATCCCGATGCTAAAAGACCCTACATTGATGGGTACTTTTGCCCTACCACCTCTAAAAAATCTGGCGGAAGTGGCCATGGTGGGAACCTGTCACATGATATCTTCTACATCATCAAAGATTAAGAAGAAGCTTGAACATTTTGATAGTATGGATCATAGCGAGGTATTTCCCCCAAGCCCTACCATACCTACATCATTTGACGATCAATTTAGTGATGTTGTACATTATGTATTGGGGGAATTGGAACCTGAACTTTCCTTCATGACCCCTTATGAGTTGTGATCAAAGGTCGCCAGAGGATAGTTCGTTGACTGGTGTCAACCTCGTTAAAAAATGAAACCAAGGATCTGAGCAGAATTCCTTGTCTTGTGTCAAGCTTGTTAAAAAATGAAACAAGGCTGAGCAAGGTTCCAAGTTGAGTCTTTCCAAGATCTCGCAAGTGAACCTTCATTCCATCCACCTCGTTGAATGAAATGAAGCTTGGGGGGCATGCACCTCGATTTGCATCACTATGCTGGGGCATGCGAACTTATAACAAGCATAGTTTTTCGTTTCAAGCTTGTGTAAAAATGAAACTGAATCTGAGCATATGTTGTCGCATGGTTCAAGCTCATTAAAAAATGAACCAGGCCATGAGCATTTTTACGCGAAGTTCAAGCTTGGTAAAAAATAAACCTAGCAATGAGCATATGTTCTACCAGAGTTTAAGCTCATTAAAAAATGAACCCACCTTCGGTAAATAACATTGCGATCACATAATCATCAACTTTTGAGCCTTGGTCGTGTTCTTACCATCACCTCCACTCTTTCTAGCCGATCATACGCCTCCATTTGATTGTTTACCCCTTTTGAGGAACAACTGCGACGAGTGATCCTATTAGCCACCTTCTTTACACTACCGTGATTGAAAAGTTCCAAACCTCACCTGGAACTAGCTGCTATTCGAAAACATCACTTGTTCCTAAAAAATGAGTCTCCTTTAAGCTATTTCCGTTTAACTCGTAAAATATGAAAATATTGCCGAGAAATTGGCCTCTCCAGCTCGTTAAAGTGATTGGAAGTGCCATCCCTCCTTTAGATTTTAACCTTTTTGGAGCTGAGGGATCATTGCACAAAACGATCGAGCGCTTGTCTTGTTCGGCTTGTTAAAACTATCGAAAAGTCATCCCTTTCTTATCATTTTATACTTTTTCGGACTTAAGGGATTATATTACGAAAAAGGATTACTGGACTTTCCTTTCTGACTCTTTTCAAACTCTCTAAAATTGAAAAGGACCGAGTTTTCTTTATCGTTAAACTCGTTAAAACAATAGCGACAAACTTGTCCATGCAGACAAGAACGAGTTTCACTGTCGCTAGGCTTGTTAAAACATAGCGACGGGTTTGCCCGAAGGGAGAATTATAGAACAAGCATATGTTATCCTCCTCAAGCTTGACAAAAATAAAGAGGTATGGTCAGAAATGATTGGGGAAAAATTGGGAAGAAAACTTGAAGAAACTTTATTGGTAGCAAGTCACTCTTGAACATGA
>APFE030186407.1:43597-68240 GCA_000404065.3 Pinus taeda | reverse complement strand
AGCTTGCATGCCTCAATGGCAAGTTTCTCACTTCCAGCGACAGGTTTACATCAATGGCCTTCGACCGAAATATTTTGCATGGTGTTCGACGTCAAGTCCCATTTTCACACCACGTGAATTGTACTGTAGTACCTTGGGGGTCATTATCATTATTGGTGATTCCTCTCGCACATGTTAACAACTTACATCATTGGCTGGTAATCAGGCGATGTCTTTCCATGTTTGACTTCAGAACATCTTTTCACATGGATCAACTTGTACTTTGGGTGAAGATTGAACGAGTTTGAAGACCCCGGATCTAGTTTCATCCATCCGGGCTGCGATATATTCAGGAAAATAAAGACATCAAATGTACATCATAGCTGCAAAAATAATCATCTAAGCCAAAGGATGATGGCTCTACCAGAATCATCACTCTGCCATACAGACGGTTGTCTATCCAATGTACATGAAAATGAATTTATAAAGATGAGCATGGGAATGCCCGCCTCAGCTAGATCATCAAAATATTATGAAGATAATGTATTGTATTGTATCTTATTACAGGTCACCTTCCAGTTCGAAAAACCTCAGATCCTCATGATAAAGCATTTCACTCGACATCAAAAGATTTACAACCTCACGCTTTAGGGGGCAATTGTTATAGACATAATTGGGCACTGCAATCCCCAATCTTATATGTCCATAAACCAAGGGTTTCCAAGCTCCTAAAAGTGTTGTTTCATACCCTAAAGGAACAAGGTCAGCTGATTACATCATCTCCCAGAAGTTCTCCCTGAAAAACTGTTCAGAACTGGTCAAAACTGGACCATCTCACCTTCTCCATGGTCAAAGTTTGATGCATCCCACCTAATGCACATGGGGGTGCGATGCATACTGAAAAGACCTTCTATGGGGTGTGATGGGCGAGAGTAGACAAATGGCAGAGACAGTTTGCAAGGTGGACAATCATGGAATCTTCCAGAAACTTCTCCTGTGACACTTGCCTCTCTGAATTCGCCCAGGGATGAGTAAGAGATCATGAAATCTCCAAGTGGAATTGAGAGCTATAAGAGAAATGACACTAATCAAAAACCCAGAAGTTGACTCACCCACCTGCAAACATCTATATATGGATCCCTCATCCTAGAGATCCAGAGGTTGGAATTTTGCATCTTGTAAGGAAGTTTTGTTGGTTTCTTTGCGGAACATCATAGTGTTGGGTGATCTAGCTTTTCATGAAGTGAAGAAGGGCTTTCATGCTGGGAGGATGGTGCTGGGTCAAATCAATGGGTTGTAATCCTCTCTTCTACTACTTCTATCAATAAATATATTTTAGTTTTCCTCCATATTCTTGTATGTCTTTGAATATTTAATTGATATATACATTTGTATGGTCAATATATATATGATCCTATATTGTTTATGATTATAGATCTCTATGCTTTGATGGTATTATGCTGCTTTGACTCTACAGGTGTTCTTTGAAGCGGGACAAGCGAGGAAGGAGAGGCAAAGATCTATCAAAGGGGAGAGGAAACAAGCAAGGAGCCAAATGGAAGACTGAGGTTGGTACTCTCTGCTTCTCTCTCATCTATTTCTCATAAAGGAAAATGCAAGTAACTTTAGTTTGTTTGTTTCTAAGATAGCTACCCGTCTTAGTGGGACTAGCAGCTCTAAGTGGACACTAGTTTTCCCAATAATAGTTGCTGAGGATGATATGGTGAGTATTACTCTTCTAGGACTCCCAAAGAGTTGGCATAGTTATTAGAAATCTATCAATGTTTGGGAGAAGCTGCCAGTTCGAGAACGATTGTGGTTAGATTTGATGCAGGAGGAGATCAGGAGGAACACCAATGATGACTCTTCATCAAAGACTGATGATGAAGAGAATTGTGCCTTAGCGATTAAGGCAAATAAGGGGAAAGGGAAAGCTTCCCTTTGTAAATCAGATTCTTATCATGGAGGTAAGAAGAAAGATATAACGAAATTTAAGTGCTTTCATTGTCATAAGCTGGGCCATTTTGCTACAAATTGTCTACTCAAGAAATCCAAGAAGAAGTATTTAGGAGGAGCGGCGGGTGAGGCTTTGGCCTCTCAATTCAAATTGGAATTTTCCCTCATTGCATGCATGGTGTCATCAATGATGGGAAGTGTATGGTACTTAGATAGTGGAGCTTCATTCCACATGACTGGTGACAAAGAGTTATTCAGTGACCTGGAGGAGAAAGATGTCCATATGCATATCGAGATGGGTGACGACAAGAAGTATAGTGTTACTGGATTGGGCACGATTTCTTTTCAGAGGGAGCATGGGGTTCCACTCACCTTGAATAATGGTATGTTTGTGCCTGGGATAATGAATAACTTGGTATCCATTTCCATGCTTGAGGATAGAGGATGTGATGTGATCTTCTTGAAAGGAAAGGCATTCCTTCGACACATAGCCACAGATCAAGTAAAGAAGATAGGGATTCAGGTGAAGAATCTCTATAAGTTGGAGGTAGAGGAGTGTGTTGTTTTAAGAATAAAAGCAGAAAGTGTGCAGAGCCAAGATGTTGGCGAGTTGTGGCACAAGTGATTGGGCCACTTGCATCATGGAGCTTTGAAGATATTGCAGCAGATATCTACCAGTCTTCCCAAAGGTAGGCTTGAGAAAGTTGATACATGCAAGGGATGTACTTTGGGAAAATACACCGTCTTCCTTTCACGACAGAGATAGTTGAGCAGAGGCTATTCTAGAGAGAGTCCATTCAGATGTGTGTGGATCATTCTCGACAGCATCCACAGCCAAAAACAAGTATTGTGTTATATTTGTTGATGATTATTCTCGTAAATGTTGGATATTTTTCATGCAGAAAAAGGATCAAACTTTCACAAAGTTTTGTGAGTTTAAAAAATTGGTGGAAAAATATTTGAGAAAAAAGGTTAAAACTCTACGGAGTGATAACAGTGGCGATTACGTCTCAAATGAGTTTAAGAACTTTTGTGCAGCGAAAGGGATTAAATGGGAGTTGATGACACCCCATAAACCTTTGTAGCATGGAGTGCCCGAGAGGAAGAACATAAGCATAGTAGGGGCAGAGAGGTAAATTTTGCATGATCAGGGCCTACTACTACACTTGTGGGTTGAGGCATGCAACACAATGGTTTATGTTCTGAACCGTAGCCCACATCGGATACTTGAGATGAAGACTCCAAAGGAGGCTTATTCCAGTAAGTGGCCAAATGTTGTTCACTTTAGGATTTTTGGGTCATAGATATCTTTCGATGTAACCAAAGATGCACAGAAGAAGCTTCAGACGACAATAGATTTGGGGATATTTGTGGGGTACACTGATACACCTTACAACTATTGGGTGTACTTACCGACCAACAGGATGACAGTGGTTCGCAGGGATGTCAGATTTGATGAGGAGAAGGCCATGCAAGTTTCCCTTGAGAGGGAGCTTGAGCTAGATGCAAATGAGGAGATTTTAGCTCCTAAGGTTGAGAAGACTCAGATTGCTGTGGAGAAACCACATGCAGAGGATCCGGGAGTGGAGACATCCACTTAAGAAAAGTCTTCTAGAGAGGGAAGAAAGCGCACCAGAGAGGATGACAATTTGTTGGACGATGCATAGGAGTATGTGGAAGCACCCAATTCTCAGTGCAGGTAGAGGAGGTCACCTGAGAGGTACACTCGATACATGGATCTTGTTAGCACCTAAATCCGCCTCAGGCTAAAGGAAGGAAAAATTCAGGGTAACCACAAACCACGCTCAGTCTGGTAGATAGCCTTACTAGAACAGGAGAGGGCTCTCTCCGAGTCACTCTCAGTGAATAAGTAAACAAAATGGTATGAGATGACTTACTGTGAAATATTGATCTTTGGCTAGTAAGTGAATATGGATACAAGAAGCGATTTTTATGAATGACTGTGTTTCTTGGATGGTATGGGACCAACGGACAACAATGAGCAGAGGATGAAATACAAAGGCATAGATTACTTCGTGAGGCAAGATAGGTGTAAAGTCTAGCAATTTAGTTTGAAGTAACGCGGAATGGAGAGATTTGCTTAGGAGAGTGAAAAGGGCATAAGATATGAATCCTTTTCAACAAGAAGAAAGAACACTGAACATGAAATTTTCCCACAGGCAGAGCAATAAAATTGAATTCTACCTTATCTAACTTAGAAAATTTCACTGGCAATGAATATGAAATGAACTATGAAACATAACAAAATACATATGAAACATAAGAGACACATTTTCTACACTCACAACCACATGAATCTCATGAAATAGAGCCACTGCCTTTCATTAATCCTCTGTCAAAATATACAATGAAGAAACAGAGTTTTTTTCCCACATCTCCCAGAAGTTAAATCAACCAATTCTTTCAAATAGTTGCATACAAATATAGAATGTGCCATGAAGAGATAGAGTTCCCAAGGGTTGGGGAGTTACTCGAATCATTACAAAATGGAGGTGGAAAGCCAACCATTAGCTACAGGTGCAACGTTACAAACATGACAAATGGCTTGGGTGACTGTTTGCCTTCCTTTGCCACTTGGATAGAAGCAAATATGGAGTGAAAATACTTTAAATGCCGCCTTAGGTGCCAAAACAGTGAAGTGTAGATGAGAGGTCCCACTTTGGAGAAGTCGCGAATCGGAATTTCGCGAAACGGAGGTGAAATTGGCCTTTTTTCCTATATGCACCGTGCCACTTTGGAGCCTATTTTGAGGCACTTGCAGGAGTCCAAAAAGTGCCCAAGTGTGCTTGTTGGAAAGCCTATCATATCTACTTTCCAACCCAAGTGGAAGTTTTGAATTTGGTGCTCATTTGACCCTCCAAATATTCATTATCCCAAGACTGCTTCTTGTGTGTCAAAATAGGGGCAGAGAGGCCATTTTTTTGGGTGTTTTTGACCTCCTGGAGACTCAAATCATGCCCAAATTTCTTGTCCAAGCACTAGTAGTCATGATTTTGCATGCTAAATCCAAAAATGCAAGACATTTGTCACTTGGAGCTCTCAATCCTACACAGGGAGAAAAAACCTGTGTTTTGACCAAAAAATTTCCATGTGACCAAAATTGTCCCAAATTTCTTGAAATTTGGGCTGGAGGTTCTCTAAGAGGCAATATGCTGGGCCACAGAAGCCTCAGCCAAGATTCGAAGCCGATCTTGCTCTTTTGCCTCTTTTGCCTCTTTTGTTGCTTTGCTTAATTTTTCCTTCAAGCTCCTTATCCGGGCCTTTGCACTCATGTTCCGTGCCCTGTAATGATAAACCATCTTCCTCAGTATAGTTTTGTCTCTATTGGCCTTCTCCAGCAGTCTCTCCAGGTATATGTTGATCTGCTCGAGCCAAGACTCATGGTCATTGTTGATCTCTTGCTCCAAGGTAATGAGCTCGATCCTCCTTTGCTGAGCAGCTTGTTGATTCTCACAGATGTTTTGCAGCTCCATGATCTCATGCTGGTCGTCAAGCTACTTGTTTCTCTGCTCCAAATACTTGATGATCCATTTGGCCCTCTCCACATTGAGCAACAAGTCTTGGATCTCCGTGTTTTGCTCCTGAATATTCATCCTAAGTCTGGCATTCTCCACCTCTACATCATCATCCTGAATGAGGATGAAATCGGCCTCCTGTTCACCTCATGGCCCCTCGTCATGCATGGGCCTCTTGCCCTTGTCCTGTACCTGTGTAGTCGATGCCGAAAGCGAGGCCCCTTCCACCCCGGGTGGAGATAACACTCACTTTGCTGTTGCAAACAAGTGCCTACTACCTCTCTAATATGTCACGAATCCTGGCATAGTCATGGTCTCATGGCGCTCATACTGATGAGAAGGACCACCTATCTCATGCTCTGATGCATGCTTTGATGCCATGACTGCTGTGTGTACTGTACTTAGGCTGCCCTTTGATGATGGTGTGAAGCTGGGTGATTTTGTGATATCTGCCACCAAGGGGAAAAAGGAAACAAAAGGGAGTATTAGGAGGGGGAGTAATGTGATATGAATAGGGGTTATGGGGAGAAGTTTGTTTAGGGATATGTAGGGGGTTTGGGTATTTGATAGGGTAGGGTTTTGGGGTTTTGACAAGGTAGGGTTTTGGGGTGTTATGTTGACCAAAGAGTGGAGGGATAGGGGATAGGGTTTGGTAGTATTTAGGGTAGGGATAATAGGAAAAATGAGAAAGGGAGGATAGGGAAAAATGGTAGGAGAGGGAAAAATGGTAGGAAAACAGAACCTTGGCCTCAATACCTCAATTATGCAACCCTAGCCACCATGGTTTTGATGTTTTTTGAGTGGTTGGTCTTATGAGTTTTGTGGCAATTGAAAATAGCCAAGAACCATCATATCATCCATAAACTTTGATTGACAAGTCATGACATAGAGCCTACTTGTCAATTTGATGGGCTTCACAAGCGATTTGAAGTGATTTGGCACGATTTGGGCCCTTTGTGGGTGTGCTCCACGTGCCAAACCCAGTGCGCTGCGCCCTGGGTGTGCGCTGCGCCCATTGAAAAAATACATTGAGGGGTTGCTCTGTGTGTGCCACGCCCTCTGTGTGCACCGCGCCCCTGTGTATATGCGCCGCGCCCTGGAAAACGACTCCCACTCACTCTTAAACACTCACTTTCCTCTCCTAATCACTTTGTAACGTTTCTTTATGACCTTGATTTCCACAATGACCTTGTTTTCTTGTGGAAACCTTGTGGAATGAAGAATTTGCAGTTTTGGAGGAAGATTTCAGTTAGATTCAGGCCCTTTAGCCCTATGTGTCGTGCCTCCCATGTGCACCGCGCTAGTGTAAATTTACACTGGAAAATTTCTCCCAGTGCGCCACGCTCCCTCTGTGCACCGCGCCTTTTTGCAGGAGCCTTTTGGAGGCCTTCCCAGTGTCCAAATTCGGTGAAGGATAGCTCGTTGGAAATTTATTTGAGTCTAATTTCCAACCCAACTAGAATTTTTCAATTTGGAGTTCATTTGCCATGTCAAAAATCAAATCTCCCATGACTAGTCAAAATGTGCCAAATGAGGCTGCCTCAAGGCAGAGTACTGTTGCAGTCAACTTTTGAAGGTGTTCCTCAACTCCAAATTGAGCTCATGATAGTTCATTGGAAATATATTTGTGTCTATTTATCATTTTACTCATCAAAAAAGTCATTTGGCCAACCACGCTAGGAGAAAACTTGATTTTCCCAAGGTCACTTCAGAGGTGTATCAATTCTCCCAAGGCGACTGCATTTTTGACATTTCTCTAAAACTATGACACCTGTGTAAAAAGTGAAGGATATTTGTTTTCCTTGGTCTATTGTGGACAAAAAAATCTCTTAGGTTTCCCAAATTCATCTTTTATTGCTCAGAAACATCATTTGAGTGAAACCTATCCCGATGTGTGGGACAAGGGATTTGTCGAAATGAAGCGAAATGAAGGGGATAGAGGGCTTCTAAATTCTTGAGAAAATTTTTGGAAGTGGGGAGGGATGTTAGAAAGTAGGTGAAAGTGGAATCTCAGAAATTGAGTGAGGGGAAGGGGTCCAAAAAGGAAAAACACAAGCCTAGCCTAGAAAATTGCCAAGTTGTAGCAAGAAACTAGGGTTTGTGCGAAAATGAGGAATTTGGGGAATTTTAGTGATGGGAAGTGTTTAATAAGGTACATTATGGATAGGGGAAGGTGTATGAACATCATGATACATTTTTGCCGATGATTTGACCATCCAAGAGAAATTAGCTTCAAAACCCTAGGAGAGGGAAATGAACCTTGCCTAGGCGCAACTGAAGCATGAACAAGGTGTAAAATGACCCAGTGGAGCTTGACATGACTATGAAAACCCTTTGAATGATGGTACACTCAGTTGAATGGTGACATGGAACATCATCTGGACAACTTTGACAAGGGTAAAATCAAACCCTAGACCTAATGCCTAGTGACCAAATTTTGCTTGAAGACTCACTGAAATGACAAAATTTGATCTTGACACCTTAAAATCACTTTGTAAGAGCATGTTTGATCACTGGAGGAAGGCTGCAAAGACTGACACTAATAGATCTTATGGGTGAATGTGTTGTGACAGAGCCATCTTACTTTAAGGAACTAGTGCAACAGTCGGTTTGGTTTGATTCCATGGTGGAGGAGTATGAATCCATAGTGTGTAACAATGTTTGGGATGTGGTCCTGAGACTGGAGGAAAAGTCAATGGTGAGCTCTCGTTGGATTTACAAGGTAAATAAAGCTAAAGATGCTAGTGTGGAGAAGCATAAGGCTAGATTTGTGGCCCATGGCTTTTCGCAAGTAGAGGGGATTTACTATGATTAGACCTTTTCTCCTATTGCAAGGTACTTGTCAATTAGATATATATTGGCACTGTCAACACAAATGGGTTGGAATATACATCAGATATTTGTGAAGACAACCTTCCTTAATGGCATGACTAAGGAAGATGTGTACATATAGAAGCCTGAAGTTTTTGAAACCTTTGACCGTGAGTCGCATGTGTGTCGGCTCAAGAGAGCGTTGTATGGGCTGAAGCAAGCTCCCCGTGCTTGGTACACCAGGATAGATAGCCACTTCACCGAGTTGGGCTTCACGAAGAGTGAAGTGGATGCGATCCTGTACCACATGGTGGTGGAAGGTAAGTTGTTGATCATTGTACTTTATGTTGATGATATCATACTGACAGGGGATGATCAACTGATCAAATCTTACAAGGAGGACCTTGCAAGAGAGTTTGAGATGAAGGACATGGGGCTCATGCACTACTTTCTTGGCATGGAGGTATAGCAGGGAGATGGGCAGTTGTTTGTGTCTTTGGGAAAGTATGCCAACGAGATACTCAGGAGATTCCACATGGAGAGCAACAAACCCATGGAGACTCCTCTAGCAGGTAACTGGAATAAGGAGAATGCTACTTCAGGGGAAGTAGTGGAAGCTATTGTTTATAGGCATCTTGTGGGTTCACTCATGTACTTGGTGAACACACGACCGGATATGTGCTATGCAGTCAACCAAATTAGTTAAGCAATGGTTAGGCCTACCAAGCTATATTGGAAGGCAACAAAGAATGTGTTGAGATACCTCATCGACACTTCTCAGTATGGATTATGGTACAGACAGACAAAGGGAGTGAAGCTTCAAGGCTTCACCGATGCAGATTGGGAAGGGAGTCCATCTGAAAAGAAAACACATCAAGAGGGATTTTTAGTATTGGGTTAGTGACAATTTCTTGGTACAATAGGAAACAAAGATCGGTTGCACTCAGGTCGAAAGAGGCAGAGTACATGGCTACGAGTCATGCAATATGCGAGGCCATCTGGATGAGGAAGATCATGTTTGGTTTGTTTGGTCAGCAGATGGATCCAACTGTGATTTACTACGATAATCAGAGTTGTATCAAACTCTCTAAAAATCAAAATTTTCATGATTGGTCCAAGCATATTGATATCTAATATCATCATCTCAAAGAGTGTGTATTTTGGCAGATTATGTTGTTAGAGTACATTCCCACAAAGGAGCAAGATGATGACATTTTGACAAAGACATTGTCAAGATGTAAATGTGAGTTTCATAGAGATAGGATCGGGGTAGCTGATAATCCCTTTCTTGTTGAGAGGGAGTGTTGAGAAATGGCAACAAGAAATTCTAGTTTAATTTGTCCTTGAATTAAACTGAGAATTAAAATCAAATTTTATTCTCACATCAACTTGTAAATAGTTAATTAAGTTTAATTAACTTAATTATCTTAGGAATTTTGAGTTGGAAGTCTTTCTGTAGTCATGTATATGTTCTCCCTAAGTTTTAGGGGTCCAGTATGAGTTTAAATTAAGTGGAAAATTAGATCACTCAGTTTACTAAGTTAAGTTTAGTTAAATTAGTTCTAAATTGTTTTTGGAACTAATAGAGGACTAACAGTGAGTTGGTTCACTAATGTATCCACTAGTGTTACTCCAGTTAACTGAAGATTTCCCCATGAGAAATTCATGCATGTCAGTTCAGAGAAAGACCCAGTTGAGACTAGATTGCAGGGACAATGTACTATCAGTTGTTTGATTAACTGAGTTGTATAGATCATGCATGAAATAAGGAACTAGACCTAGTTTGGAATGCACAATTTTGGATACATTGGATTCCCATATGGGCTATTCAGCCATAGGAATTGTGCAAGTAAATAGGGGCTTGGAGAGCTAGAGAATTGGCTAAGTGTTGGCCAAGAGCTTGTTTGTGAGCCTACAGAGTGGAGCATACTTGTGCGGAATTGTTCTAGTGAGAAAAAGATTTGTATCTTCACTCATATTTCTAATATATGCAATACAGATATCAGGGTTTTGAGTAGTGGCTTTCCCCAAATAAATCTTGTGTTATGTGCCATTGATTTATCTTCTTCTTGTTCTTTGTTTTCATCGATCTATTGGCTTCCGCTGGTTGAGAGTAGAAGTAGATTCTTGTCTTGTGCTTTAGTAAATTGCATGAGCTTGTGAATCTACAGGATTTTCTACATACTGGAGCAAAGGCATCAACACTCTGCAAGGTTGTATTTATCAACACATAAGAAGGTGATTTGAAAAAATGCGATAAGCATCCACTTATCCATACAATGATATATTGACGATTATAACCATGAAATTGCAATAAGGCCCTTTTAATGCTACGATGGAGGCTATGAAACCATGCATGTGACCAAAATCCTATTAAATGAGTACAATGGGGATGATGGAATGAAAGTGCTTCAAATACAAATCGATATGATATAACCAAATGCATGGAACCATACGACCCATGCGCAGACAAGTGTGCAATGTATAGATGTCAGAATAATGCAATAAGGTTATCAAGGGTTGCATTTAAAGACAACGATAGGGTTCCACGTATCAATATACATATGTCAATATCATAAGAGGATATCAACCATATGCTATCAACTCACCAAAGCATAAATTCCCCATAAAGCTCATGATGAAAATGCATAAACAACAATATAAAAAGGTCACCATAAAACTATGTGAAATGAAGTGATGCTACAAAACTATGTCAAGTGCCACAATCATTCCATAATTTTGTTTGAAATTATATCAAAAGATACATTTCCGATGTTGCGATGAAGTTGCACCTAAAAAGGATCAAGTAAATGATACAAAGGTATATTACCATGCATAGGCTATTTTTCAATGTTGGACGTGGTATAATAAGAAGCGATGTGGGAATACCATGTAAAATATGCACCATAATATATATCACAAGTGCATGGTGTAGGAATAGAGGTGAAGCTTATGTGATCATGAAATAGGGAAGTGATGGTGCGCTAATGCAATCACATTGACACATAGTGGAGAAACAAGCTAACCTTCTATACTACTGAAATTCCCGCTTCTGCAAAGCTCTTTCGCACAATAAAATTGTGATTAACAGAATGTTGCTTCATCTTCCAGTGGGGTAAATGCGACAAGTGAAGTCTACAATGAATTAAAGACAAATAAATGCGACATTATTGAGAACTAAGAAAATGAACAACGCAGAGCAACATAAGAGTGATTAATACATTGGGGAATGTGTTGTTACCATGAATAAGAGCACATTGAGAAATATGTAAATAATACATTGAGACAATGCGATGAAAGGTATGTCAAATAAAAGTTGAAATCATATGTTATGGCGTGGAGCAATATAGAAACAAGCATTGCGTTGGGGTGGGTAAGACAAATTGACAAAGCAACGATAAAATGTACACAAATAATAATGTAATACATGACTAAGAATATGACAAATCTGTGATGAAGCATGTGATCACACTATATTACAAATATATTCACAAAGATTCAATGAAATCATAGAAATTGCAGGTGAACTGTTAATTTTTCATAGGGATATATTGTTCTTTTCTTTGACAATTGCATTTATTCATTAACACATTATGTTCACCCCATAACATCATAACATTATTTGTATTTACATCATTATTCAATAGCATATGCAACTATGTAGAAAGATAAATATCAACATCATCAATGTAGTGGAACATAAAGGACAATAGAAGAAAATCATTCACACATAAAGACACCAAGATTGGTTGAAGACTAGGGAAAAACCCATTATGGGGAAAACCCTTCCAAATTCTTATTCTTATTATATCATCAGTGAATGATTGAGTAAATGAGAGTAAAATAATCCATATCTTCAACCATACAACTATCCAACAAAAACAACTACACAATATACATGAATTCAACCGAACAATGCTTATAATCAAAATCCTAATTCTGAAGCCTATAATGAATTGTTATTGTTTGCGGTTAACTTCTAAACACTGTGGTCATTGAGATCAATATTCAAACAACTGAAATTCCATTAGTTAGGTCCCAATCGCATGGAGGAGTCAAGCGTGCATTTGGGAAGCTTCCAATCGCTCTTTGGAGCCTACAAGTGAGTGACTCCAGTCTGCAACTAAGATTCTGAAACTATAGATGTCGGTCGCATAAATGATGAGCCGTGCATGTGATCATGATTCTTTGGTCACACATATGAGCCTAGTAGTGAGCGACTGCAGTCAAGATATCTCTATCATGTGATCGTGGTTGAGGCCCAAAACCCTAAAACATAAATGCGAGTTTCGAACCCTGCAATTTCATCTTCGAGCGAATCTGTTCCTTTGCGGACAAGCCTCGTACATGTACGAGCCAAAAAAAAGATAGAAGAGTGTCTCATGATGATTTAAAAATGAGGTATAGGACACTTATATTTATATCCACTTCTCTTTAGGGTCGACCTTATCAAATATGCACATGTGGGATTTTCTTCATTAGTACACTTTCCCTTATCCGTTTTAAGTGATATTTAGGTTGATTTTGGTACTCTCGAAAAGAGGAATTCAATGCAATAATAATATCCATCAAATGAGTTGTCCAAAGTGGAATTTGACTGCAGTTGCATATTTTAACACTCCCTCTCAACTAGGGATAATTCCACCTGCATCATGTATCGTGTATCCTATCATCAAATCATATCCAATCACAAGTATCTCATCATCATGTATAGTCACTATCCATATTAATTCATCTCTTTATTATTCTTGCTTATCTCTTAGTTTTTCCTACTCATATGCTTAACATTCTCAAATCTAAAAGAAGAATAATTTTTACATTGGAGGGGAGCTCAATCTACCACCCTCTACCCATCGAGGAGCCACTGCTACCACCTAGAATCTCTATCAGTGGGAAGCCCAATTCTACCGCCTGGGAAACATTGGTGAGGAGCTAAATCTATGACCCACATCATCATTAAGGAGCATATCATTAGGGAGCACATCTCAACCTGGAATCACATCGGGGAGCACATCACAACCCATAATCTCATGGGGAGCTAAACATCTATGATCCCATATTGAGAAATAGGTGATACAGGGGAGTTACTACTCAACCTATCCTATTGCTTACCGATCTTCCCAAAAATGACCGTCAATAGTCATGTGGTAGAAAACCTGCATCACATTATGAGCTTGGGAAAGATACCCAACCTGCCAAAAGGTAAGGATCACACGCCCCCAAGCCTCCTCAACTTGTTGGCTAGATGGGGAGGGACAATCCAAACAAAACCCAACTTGTGGGTCTGATGCCAACTA
This sequence comes from Pinus taeda, assembly GCA_000404065.3. Lineage (NCBI taxonomy): Eukaryota > Viridiplantae > Streptophyta > Pinopsida > Pinales > Pinaceae > Pinus > Pinus taeda. The sequence goes on along the minus strand of APFE030186407.1, from coordinate 54,661 downwards.
GGGTATACTCTGTAAAGACCAAGATAGAGTGAGCTACTACTCCAACCCTATAGGTAACAGGTAGGGGAGAAACATATGCAACCCTATTTTCTAGATATTCCTCAACCCCAGGAGCCCTCCATCTCAATTCCTCACCCTGGGAGCTCCAGAAGGGGGGAAAGCTAGCTCAGTGCTCTCGGTCAACGATGTTCTCTATATATCATCAACATATCATTATGCTCATATTTGGTAATCATCATGTCTTAATAACAGTTATCACATGTTCATATAGGAAATCAAATCAAATATCATATTAGAACAAAAATATATATATCACGAAAAGGATACCATAGTCACCTTCCCTTTCAAGGAGGTGCTAAACAAAAGCCTAAGTTTGTCTTGTACATCAACACTATCTCAATATATGAAGGTATTTCAGTCCCAAATATATATGGAATTCTCTTCCAATCAGATCCAACTCTTTGTCTTTGCAATGTATCCATGTCATATCCAGAACTTTCTCAAACAGCTCTCTAAAAAGCTTCTTCATCTTGCCTCATACCTATCCATGTTAGCAACATCGTACTCAACCTCAATTGTGCTTAAAGCTATGGACCTCTCATCCAAAACATCATGGCATATCTCATACTAAGGTAACATCCAAATGTGCTCGACAATAGAAATCCTAATAATCATTGATACATCTAAGAAATCACATATCATATGAAGAATGTCTTAGACCAAAAATAGATCATCCGATGCAAATATTGAATGGTGCTCGGTCGAAACTCTATGTGTATAAAGCAACTCAATCATGAATCACATTAGGTTCTATGTACAACATATATGTATATAGATGGGTGTTCAATTAGAACATCAATGATTCAATCAACTGATGGTTGCCAAGTTAAGGTCAATAATATCTCTTCAAAACTTTTTTAAATTCAATCACAGTGTCCAAGGATTTGCATTTCCACTTTCCAACAAATAAATTTGCAATATAGATTTTCTTTTCCCAACTTCAGAAATCGATTCATCATGCCATGAATCATTATTTCGAGCTATAGAATCCATCTCCCTCTTACTTATATAATTAGAGGTATTACCTGTCAATAGTAGACTATCAACATATAAATCCAAAACCAAAATCAAAATCACACCTTGGAACACTTCTGAAGTAGAGGTTTGGATCAACCTGTCATCTTGGCTTCACCAAATAACTATCAATATAGACATATCTAGATTGAGGAGCTTGCTTCATACAATTCTCTTTGAAAACATAAAACTTTACCAAAACAATATGTTCAGTTATACATAAATCAATTTTGTACAATCAAATAAAATAATTCAACTTATCAAAGTTTAGATGCTAGATCAGAAATAATATCAAAATAATCAGTATCAAAGTATCATATTCTTTAGACCAGGTGACAGGTATATCTCTCAAGTCATGAATTCATCTATTATCATGCCAACAAGTTGTCATTTAATTATCAAACCAATCTTCATCAAGTCATCCTCATGATCATAATATAGGTCAATAGATGCAAATGAATAAACCAAGAATAAGTCATGTAGGTTACATTCATTTATTTTGAGATAACTTCATACTGAATTGCAACTATTTGTACTTCATCCAATGTGTCAAAGCTATAGAATATCTATTGAGCACCAATATAAGTCACTAAAAGCCACTATGCCTATATAACATTGTTATAAAGGAAAATCATCAGTCTTAAAATAAAATCATTAGTCATCAGGTCAATCCCATATTTTCTATCATAGTGAGATCTATAGTCCAAAACATATCTCAATCATAAATTCAAATTTCTAAGTCATTATCATGTCAAAAATCCAAACACTTCTCATCTATATCAATCAACCAAATCTAGTCAAACTCTTGCAGCAGAAACTCCAATGGTTAAATCATATATTTATATGCATATCCCAGTCACCTACAAACATAAGTTCAGTCTACATATTCATATTATAGTAAACATTCAAACTAACCCTGCTCATAGAAATTTATGTTGTCTTCTTCATGCCTATAGGACTGACATCCTTCAGGTGAAAATTTGATTTAATGCACCAAAATTCATTTTTGTGTCCTACAGGCATAATCGCATCCATAAGCCTTCTTTTGTTTGGTTGGGAGACTAAAGTCGCACCCTTCATCTTACTTCTGTGTAGCTGAGAGGCTTTAGTCACACCTCTAAGCCTGATTCCGTGCAACTGAGACTTGGAGTAATGGAAGACTTTCTCTCTCAGATCAAAACTTCGTTTCATACCAACAATATTAGATATTTGTCTATTCATGCCCATAAATCATATTTCAATAGTAAAGATTCTTTTATACATATAATGCAAATGATAATAAGATTAAGGATATTATGGAGATATTATCCCTCTAAATGGGAAGCCAATTCAGGCATCTTTGTTCAAGTCATCAACTTGTCTATAATACTGTCATGCATCAACAAATCTATTAGATCAAAAAGTAAAACATATATCAATCATGGTCATAACATGTTAGCATCAACTACTTCACCATCACATCATGACATCAATATTTTATCAAGGGTTAGAGTCAAATAGCTAATAGAATTATACTTCAGGAATCATGATCACACCATTATTTATTTGTCACATAACTCAATCGAGTAATGGCATTCGATTTTACCATATGCCACATTAAAACATAACCATGGTCAACAAAAGATCTTGAATATCAATCTCATTGTTATACTTCTATCATCATGGCTACCATGCCTTTCATAAACATTATCAATAGTATCATGTTACCATCTACTACAATCAAGGTGCTAACATTCTTTATGGAATCAAGATATCCAAAATGATAGGTGTTATCCAAAAATCAAATATATAAAATATCAATCTTAAGTAGCTTCATAAAATCAATAAATTAATCATATTTAAGAATAAAGATACTTATTCAATACCAACTGCACCATTTCATCATAAGAATCATGAATACAAATCATTTTCATATGCATGAGCCATTTGTGAAGGATACATTCTCATCATACCTTAGGGCTTACCTTGCCGTCCAATATAACATTAAAAAAATATACCATGCATACCTTGTAGTATTCAAATACATGTGCACCTTCTTATTTTACATAGGCAGCTTGTAGCACTTTGTCACCTTTTTGTCAGGTGCCTCGTTTGCTAGTTCTTCTCTTCCTACACTAGTCATGATCCTTAAGAGGGATCCACTTATCACAACTCATAAGGAGGTCAGAAACATCCAAATATTTAAATATACATGCATGAATCATAAGTAATAATCAAAACAATAATAAGATCAATAAGTTTAAACAAAAGTAAAGACATAAAGGAGTACCATAAATTGAAAAGTACTTATCTTCATTGAGAGGTGATCATATCCCTCTTGAACCAACCTTCAAGAGGCATCACTTTCCGTAGTCCACTTAATTCCTTCAATATGTATTCATTAACTTCATAAATAATCAAGCTTAATAGAAACTATCCCATATAGGGCTTCATTAAATCTGTCACACGTGCTTGAACATCTTCACATTGACCATGCTAGGGTTTCTATATTTCATATCTCAAATATTTTCCATAAACCAGGATTTCTCTCAAACCGTTCTAATATCCGTAAAACCATAATACAAAAATTTCCTAGGGTTTCCTTAAAAACATAGACTTGCTTAAGGTCTCCTCCATCCTCTCTTTCTTCCATCAATGGTGTCATAAGAGGGGTGATCTCCATGACTTTTCTTCGGCCCAACTCTGAAACCTTGTAAATTTTTCTTAGGGATATATTGTTATTTGCTTTGATAATTGCATTTATTAATTAACATATTAAGTTCACCCCATAACATCATAACATTATTCATATTTATATAATTATTCAACAACATATCAAACTATGACTTTTCTTCAGCCCAACTCTGAAACCATGTCAATTTTTCTTAGGGCTATATTTTTATTTGCTTTGATAATTGCATTTATTAATTAACATATTAAGTTCACCCCATAACATTAATACATTATTCATATTTATACAATTATTCAACAGCATATGAAACTATGTAGAAATAAAAATATCATCATCATCAATGCATCAGAACATAAAGGAATAATAGAATAAAAACATTCACCCATAGAGACACCAAGATTGGTCGGAGACCAGGGAAAATCCCATTGTGGGGGAAACCCTTCCAAATCATTCTTATTATGATATCGTCATTGAATGATTCAATAAATGGGAGTACAATAATCCATATCTTCAACCATACAACTATCCAAAAAAAAAGACTACACAATATCCATGAAATGAATCCCACAATGCTTATACTCAAAATCCTGATTCTGAAGCATGTAATGAACTATTACTGTCTGTGGTCAACTTCTGAACACTACGGTCATTGAGAAAAATATTCAGACAACTGAAATTCCATCATTTATGTCCCAGTCTCATGGATGAGGATTCATGCATGCGACTGGGAAGCTTCTAGTCGCTCTCTAGAGCTTACAAGCGAGCAAATGCAGTTTGCAACTGAGATTCTGAAAGCCTAGATGTATTTCGCACAAAGGATGAGACGTATGTTAGAAAATGATGTTTTTGTCACATGGATGAGGCTGGTAGAAAGTGACTGCAATTGAAATCTCTCTGTCCTATGCTTGCAATTGAGGCGCAAAACCCTAAAACAAAAATGTGAGCTTCAAACCCTACAATTTCATCTTCGAGCGAACTTATTCCTTCGTGGACGAGCCTCAGACCCGTGCGATCCAAAAATCAAGATAGAAGTGTGTCTCATGATGATGTAAAAATGAGGTAGAGGTCACTTGTATTTATAGCCTTCCAAGGGTGTCCACTTTGCTTTAGGGTTGACCTTATTAAATATGCACATGTGGGAGTTTCTTCACAAGTACACTTTCCCTTATCCATTTTGAGTAATCTTTAGGTCGATTTTGGTCCTCTCAAAAAGAGTAATTAAATGAAATCATCATCTCCATCAAATGAGTTGTAAAAAGTGGAATTTTACCACAGTTTCATATTTTAATATGAACTGATATATCAAACGTAGGACAATGCATGAAAAGGGGGATGCCATACTTATGTAAAGGAGTAATGACACATTAAAGTGTGCTGGTAAGATTTAATAATACATTACGGAGGTAGATACGATATAAACATGTGTAGGGGAGAATTATCCAAGTAGTGCAAACACAAATGAAGACCACATGCAATCTGAATATAAGGTAGAAATAAAATATCTATTGGTCCATGCAAATCCCCACACAAGTATATTACAACAATAGTTGTATAAAGGAGTGTACACACCATGTTATGAAGGACTTTCAAAAGGGGATGTTGTAGGGTTACGCTAAGTGAAGGAGAATTTGGAGCTTCGCACAATCGCGGGTGCATGCCACAAGAATACAACACATTACAATACATTAAAGTGCATTAAAAATGATAAGGGGAAAAATAGATCACCATGATAAAAGAGAAAAGGAAGATTGAGCCAAATGATTTAACATCAATATTTCAGGGCTACGAACTCTTCTTCACTTCTCAACATTGAATATATGATTCAATTTTTATTAGTTATAAATGTTTCTTATTATATTAAAGTATGTTAAAAATCTTGAATCCTAATTAAAGTTCGTATGTTTGAAGGTGTAACATTGCAAGATATTTATTGGTCATCGACATCTAAAGACTTAGTGTATGGATGATCTAAATTGATGTAAATCATGGATATTCAACTCAGCACCAAGGCAACCGAAGGGCGTAATGAAAACATCATCAAGTTTCTTGAGGCCCAATGTCTCCCTACAAGATGCTACGCCATAACTCATTAAATTTCAATTATTATATTGTAAATATACTAATTTATTATAAGTGACAAATATTTAAGTCATGAAAATGCCAAAAGAATATCAAAGGTCACATAGAAGATAAAAAGTCAATTGAAAGTCAAAAGGTCATGAGGGGAGTCTAAGAGTCATAGGAGAAGGTGAAAGGTCACCCTCCTCATTTTTATAAATATAACCTCATACCTCATTTGAGGGGACTTTTAGCACTTAATCTAGAATAGTAATATGATTTCTATCTTTGTGCCTTAGGAGTTGAAAGCACTTTCTCTTCGTAGCTTATAGGTAGAGGGATTGTGAGGATTGTGTTATGTTTTGAACATGATATGAAATTATTTTGTACCACTATTGGGTTTTGATGAGCTTTTTGTAGATGTATTTGAATGGGTGACAATATTTAAGAGAAGATTTTTAATTCGTGCATGGATTCCCATGCATTCCTCTATTTTTATATTAGCTATCTGGTATTCCAATTATGTATGCATGTGTGTTACATACAGGTTACACGTTTATAAACTAATTTGTTGCATGTAGATTTTGTGTTGGCTTTTGATCTAGGTGGATGTTGGTGGCCACCCACCTATCCCACTTGAACCCCCACAACTTTCTCTTTCAGTTTTTCAATTTCCTTAATTGTAGCACAGTTTACTATTTTTAGCAGTTTTTTGGGTCCTAAACTTCCAGAGCCATTTTTGAGGCACTAAACGACATTTTTTTGGAGATTTACCCCTGTCCAAAATCATGTTTTTCGTCGTAGTCCTCAGAGAGATATTTCCAATGGGTTATCATGCGTGTCAAATGGAGATAATATGACCAAGTCACGACCCCAAGAAGTTGGATATCGAACTCACCCCAATGGGGCCCATAAACTCTTGGTGTTACATCTCCTCAGGTTAGGGTTTTGGTTGTTTAGGGTTTGCTCTTATTGTTCAATAATAAAAAGACCCTTGAGCCTCATTGTAAGGCAGTTCAGAGGCATGTAGCCACCACATCTCTTCTCAGAGATAAGCTACCATTGCCCTATATGGTTTATTTCCATTTATATTTGTAAGCATATTTTAGTATTTTACATTAATGAAATGAAGTATTATTTCCACTGCATATTTGTATTTATGGTTATCTCTGTAATTTGTTGTGTTTAGATCTACGCTCTTCATCAAATTTTAATGTTAGTAATTGATTGTGAATTAATTTGTAATTGATTTTTAACACCACCCCATTGTGTATGTCTTAGTTAGTCTCAACAATTTGATTCTTCCTTAAGACATGCTCTTTCTCATTATGTTGTTGTTGCGTTCTTGTATCATGTTCCATGAGCTATTAATGGAGAGCTAATATCATCATCATTATTCTAACATATTACACTTGGTTTCACATTCAACTCTTTTCATTTGATATCAAAGAGTAGAACACACAAACAATGGTAGTTTGAGCAGTATCCTCGATGGGGTTCCTATCCCAAATGATGTGAGGTATAATTGGGACTATTCTTTGCCTACAACAAAGTACACCATATTCAGACCCCATAGCTTATATATTTAACCATTAAATTTATTAGGCTAAATTCTATAATTCCTTGCCATTCTCTTTCACACAATAATCACTAGAGTGGAGTTCCCATTGAAACCAAGTTTACCGTAAAGCTAAGATAAAATTACCCTATCAAGAACAAGTTAAACACTTGACTACAAAGGCATCCGTCTAAATCCAATAAAATCACTCTAATAACAAATGTAAGTTTTAAATCTTTGCAAGTGATGCAATGCATACAAATTCTCAAGCAAAACATAAAGAACAACAATGTCACACACATAGTACATAGAGATTTGCCTTAAAACCCCTTAAGTGGGCAAAACATTATGATGCAGAGTTGCACCTCCCTCTTCTTCATTATATTAACTTCATTGTTCACGTTACAATATTTATGTATTCCTTGAAATCCAACACATTAACCCATTAACATAGATTAGATAACAATTCTGATTTGTTAACCATAATTAAATTACAATGGCCAAAAAAATTGGTTGAAAAAACAAAAAATGGATAAAAAATGAACCCAAAATTTTAATTATATGGTCTACCCATGAAGCCTTGACAAGGAGCTCACTTTTTCTTTATTCCCCCCTTTAACCAAAGAGATGATCACGCCCTCAGATCCCTTTGTGCTAGGTTGAAATTAAGTCTCCTTGCAAAGAATACAAGTTACACATGTCTAACAGTAAAGGGGTATTAAATATTCTCCACCTTCACTCCATAAAACATTGATTCTCATACTAATTCATTGTTAGGTCCCTATACTAATAGTGTAACCCCTTATTGTTATTAGTGAAACCCCATTATTATATTGTTGTGCCCATGTAGTCCCCATATTGTTATTATTGTGCCCCATAGAAGCCCACTATTGTTATTGTTTGTGCCCTTACATTATTATTGTTATGTCGGCTCTGATTATATTATGACCCCTTAGACTCCTATATATATAAAGGAGGTCTTGTCATTTGTATCATCCAATAATTGTTCATTTGTGTAATGTAAAGGAGGTTTCCCCCTCGAAGAGGCTATTTTTTAAGTCATTGATCTATCTTTTCTATCTTTTTGTGAGTTGGTTTCATAACATTTGGTACTAGAGCTTTGGATTCTAGAGTTTTGCTACTCCAAATCATCATGGAATTTTCGCTATAAATTTTTCGCTACGAAGTTTCAGAAGCTAAAAGAAAAAACCATTTGAGAAGAAATTATTCTAAACCTTGGGTTTGAATTTCAAATCTTGTCTCGCTATATTTTCGGAGATATGATCTGAGGAAGTTAGGGTTTTTGCAAGATCCATAATTTCATCTCAAACAGATCATCATGTGAATTTCGCTATAATTGTTTTTCTACGAAGGTTCAGACTCTGAAATTAAAACCCATTTGAGACAAAATATTGGTGAAGCTCAGGCCCAAATTTATATCTTGTTTCGCTATATTTTCGGAGATACGGTCCAAGAAATTTAGGGTTTCTGTAGGCTCCTGAATTACATCCCAAACAAGTGACCTTGGGAAAACAATCATAACTTTCTCTCTTAGCATCAAATTCAAATTTCGTAAGAAGTTGCAGAAAGAGGACAAACTTTAGTTTTCTGTGTATCTATTTCAGGTCCTAAGGTTGAAAAAATGACACGTGGAATTTTGTACAAGTTTTCTCTACTGAAAAAGTATATAATCAGGTCATCTTGGGAGACTCGGCATAAATATTTTTTGGAGAATCCAATTTCGATCAGACTGGTGACATTGAAAAGAGGATGTAGAGGGTCACCATAGGTCACAATTTCAAAATTTGGAGATTTGAAACTACATAGTTACATTTGTTTCAAGATCGAGCTCCTAAAAGAAATAAAAAGGGATATGAGGAAGTTTGATGGCAAGGATCCAGTAACATGGATACTACAAATGGAGCAATATTTTGATCTACATGATGTGAAACTATTACAAAGGGTATGTATTGCATCTTTATATTTAGAAACGAATAAGTTTTTATGGTATAGAGGGCTTTTTTCTCGTAAAGAACTTGTCACTTGGTCAATTTTCACGGAGGAAATGATAGCACATTATGTGGATACAAAAAGCAACACCTTCTTTAGTCAATTGATAAATCTCAAACAAAAGGGTTCAATGGTAGAGCACATTGAGGAATTCCAATAATTGAATATAAGGGTAAATTATATTCTAGAGAAGCAGATGATTGATGTCTTCATAGGGACTTTAAAAGATAACATCCAACATGAGGTTCGCCTTTGGGAACCTAATTCATTGCAGAAGATATGCATGTTGGCAAGAAAAGTGGAAAGCAAAATTATGGCAACAATGAAGTCTACCACTCATAACTATAAAGATGGAAGTGTTTTTGCTCCTAGCCTTCCACAACATACAAGGTTGACACCACAAAAATTGGAAGGAAAAAGAGCAAAAGGGCTTTGTTACAATTGTGATAGAAAATACATTAAAGGTCTTAAGTGTGCTGAGAAGGAATTATTTTACATAGATTGTGAAGAGGAGGAAGAAAAGGATCAAGAAATGTAAAAAGAAGAGGATATACACCGGGAACCAACCCTAGAGAAAGAAGAAATGAATCCGACCATATCTTGTACTACATTGGCAAGAATTTCCACTCCTCAAACTCTCAAGATAGAAGGACATATCAAGAAGAAGAAGGTTCTAGTAGTGAAATATCAGGAAGAAAAGGATAAAGAAACATCAAAAGAATGTTGAAATTTGGTACCAGAGGACAGGTGGTTCCCTTAGGCTTTGATCTTTTGCCTAGGGAAAAGTGTCCAAAAGATTTTAATTTTTCTCCTAAAGTGACTTTATAATTTTTATAAAGTTAAAATCTAATTTAAAAGTGACTTTAAGTGATAAAGTTACTAAGTCTAATTTTAAAGTGACTTTTATAAAGTCAATGAAAATTTAGAAAGGAAAAGTGACTTTGGAAATAAATGACTAAGTGGGTCTTTATTAAAGTGGGTGAATTAAAAAATAGAAAGTGAGATTTAAATGTGCATTTAATCTCAGCCATTGATCTAAATCTATTTCAGCCATTGGATTTAGGGATCACCCAAAAGTCACTTGGATCACCCAAAAGTCACTTGGAGTTATATTAAGGGAGGAAAAGGAGGAAAAGATCACATTCGATTCAATTCTTTCATGAGCAGATTGAGAGAAGGAGAGCAAGAGAGCAAGGGAGATTTTTGGACAGTGAGTTGCGGAGTATCAGCAGCGGAGTTTCAGCAGCGGAGTAACAACAACGAAGTTTCAGCAGGGTAGTTTTTCAGCAAGGCTGAGATAAGTTGTAAAAGTTTGCTTGCTGATTTTTGTTGAATATTTTCTTGCTGTAAAAAGGCTTTTTTTATAAATAAAAAAGATCTCTCAAACTGGTTTTCCCCAAGAGTTGTAGGGGGTTTTTCCAGGGTCACGTTGACCAAAAATATCAGTGTTTTAATGTGTTTTAATGGCTGTTTATTCCTGCTGATTTTTATTTCTGCAATTTCCAGCATTCTGTAAATTTTCCAGAATTTGTGTTTTTAGCAAATTTATTTTTTCCAGCCTGTTGAATGTATGTTTATGGGAAAGGGCATTTAATTACATGGGAGAAATAAGGATAAACTGAAAACCGGGGTGGGAAAACAGAAATTTTACATGGTATCAGAGCTTGAGTGCTGAAGGGCAGTTTGGGACAGC
>APFE030186407.1:0-29034 GCA_000404065.3 Pinus taeda | reverse complement strand
AGCAAATTGCAGACATCTTCACCAAAGCACTTGGAAGGGAAAAGCTTGAACGATTCAGAATGATGCTTGGACTCACCAAAATCCCTTCAGATTAAAGGGGGGAATGTTGACACCTAATCTTCATGATTGGGGGAATTTTATGTAAATAATTAAATTAGGAATGTGAACATTCATCGGGAGATGAACTGAACAATCACTCCCTATTGTATATAACAATGACCTACCTATGGAATAATATACGAGTCAGTTGTTTGTTTTGTGGAGTTACTGCCTAGCCTGACAATGGTAGTGGTAAGTTGAACAACAAAGTATGAACGTTTTTTTCTCTCCTTCTCATCCTTTTAAAGCAAGTACTATGGAAGAAACATTCATGGAAATAGTTTGAAAGCTACATGGAATACCAAAGATTATTGTAAGTGGCAGAGATCCAATTTTCACTGGAAATTTTTGGACAATTATTTTCTTGTTTGGGTTCTCAACTGGCATACAGCGCATCTTACCATCCTCAATCTAATACACAAATTGACATTTTATATAAATGTTTGGAAGAATATCTATGTTGCTTTGCATATGATAAACAGACACAATGGGTCAAATGGTTGCCCTTGGTAGAATGGTAGTACAACACATCCTTCCATACTTGATTGAAAATGTCATCATTTATGGCACTTTATGGAATTCATCCTCGAGCCATCACATCACCTTTGAAAGGTACTATAAAGGCTCACAGTAGAGGACCACATCCAACACCAAAAAGAGGTTATCAAACTATTAAAGGACAACTTGGTTATTGCACAAAATAGGATGAAACAAGCAGCATATCAACATCGCATTGAAAGGTAATTTGAAGTGTGGGATTGGGTATTTGTGAGACTACACCTATGTTAACAAATGCCCTTCAAGCAATAAAACTACAATAAATTATCTTCAAGGTATTATGGCCCCTATAAGGTATTGCCGAGGATTGGAAGTATGGCCTACAAATTGGAGTTGCCTCCATAGTCACATGTACATCCATTTTTCCATGTTTCTTGTGTAAATAAGGTAATTGGTGATAAGATTCAAGTCCAAACTCTTCTACCAAAGAAGAATGAAGAAGGGAAAATAATACTAGAACCAGAAACAATTTTGGAAACAAGGACTAAGTAGATGAGAAACCAAACAATTATCGAGTACCTCATCAAATGGAAGAACCTACCAGTGGAAGAAGTGAAAAGGGAAGATGAGTTTTTCATGCAAAAATAACCACAAATAACCAAGTATTGAGGACAACACTTCTTTGAAGGAGAGGGGCATGTTCTGCCCTATATAAGCCCCATGTTAACCCAAAAACCCTTTATTAAAATTTAAACCCTTAGATATTGAGTAATTACATTTATGTTGTTATATTGTTATGTAGGCTAGAATACCTCACGTCCCATTGTATTATATAATATATATATATATATATATATATATATATATATATTATATATAATATACTATATATCTATATCTATATTCTATATCTATATATATAGTCTTGGGATCATTAAATATTGTCTTGTTCATTGTATTTATTCTAAAAGGAAGTTCCCTGTCAATTTGGATTGTAATTATTGGTTTCTTATCAGTTTTAAGGCACAACGATGATAATAAATCATATTATTTGTTACTGATCAATGAACTAAACAATTATGGAGATTAAGCATGAGATGGAAATGAAATGTTGTTAATATAAAAGATTTGGGGTATACATGTAACACAAGTCATACAAAAGGTATTTTCCCTTGAACCTAATGTTGACCATAAATTTTTGTTCATTTTGTTGATGTTTCTTCCCTACCCCATTTTTCAAGACCAAGTCTCTTTGGACAACTCAATAGATTGCATGAATACATCTTGTCTCAATTCAACAAGGCCAAAGTTTATAATTTAAGAATATTGTGTTGGGATGCTCTGTTGAAAAGAGTAACTAGGTTCAATCTTCATAATTACATGTATAATTGTGATTTTATGTAATTTATGAAAACAATAAAAATAAAATTATTATTGTAATGCTTGTCTCATGGGTTTCGTGAGCAAGGAATTTTATTTTTAGTGATGGATCCGATTGAGAGCCTCTAGGATTTTTAAGTCAATTTGAGTCTATGTCATGTATGAAGCACCCTTCTTGGGCATATTATATTTTGTATGAGTCATTAGATACGTATAAATATCCCTCCAAAACCAAGCAAGTCTCCTCCTCAAGTTGGCTTCAAGGAGGACAATTATATCTCCATCAAATGACATGTCGGCCAACTTGCAGCCACGTCGACTTATTATGAGGCTACAACAACTATATATAGGGTCGTATGTCTCTGTTTCATAACAGAATTTCGGTGAAGATTTGAAACCATTAGAAGTGTGAAAGGTAAAAGGAAGAGCCTCCCAACCAGCGAAATAAGAAGAAAGAAGATGTTGAAATTTGGTACCGGAGGACAGGTGGTTCCCTTAGGCTTTGATCTTTGGCCTAGGGAAAAGTGTCCAAAAGATTTTAATTTTTCTTCTAAAGTGACTTTATAATTTTTATAAAGTTAAAATCTAATTTAAAAGTGACTTTAAGTGAAAAAGTTACTAAGTCTAATTTTAAAGTGACTTTTATAAAGTCAATGAAAAATTAGAAAGGAAAAGTGACTTTGGAAATAAATGACTAAGTGGGTCTTTATTAAAGTGGGTGAATTAAAAAAATAGAAGTGAGATTTAAATGTGCATTTAATCTCAGCCATTGATCTAAATCTATTTCAGCCATTGGATTTATGGATCACCCAAAAGTCACTTGGAGTTATATTAAAGGAGGAAAAGGAGGAAAAGATCATTCATTTCTTTCATGAGCAGATTGGGAGAAGGAGAGCAAGAGAGCAAGGGAGATTTCTGGACAAGAAGGAGAAAGAGGCAGCAGTTTGGCACACATACCAGGCAGCTCTTCAGCAAAATCAGAACAGCAGAAAGACAAACAGAACAGCAGTAAGAACAAGCAGAAAAAGCTGATTTTTTTGCTGAAAACTGAGAAGTTTCCAGGTGGTCCGTTGGGCTGAAAACGGATAAGTTTGCTTGTTGAAAAAATTATTTTGCTGTAATTTTTTGCTGAAATTTTCTTGCTGTAAAAAGACATTTTTCAGAAATAAAGAAGAGCTCTCAAACTGGTTTTCCCCAAGAGTTGTAGGGTGTTTTTCCAGGGTCACGTTGACAAAAAATATCAGTGTTTTAATGTGTTTTAATGGCTGTTTATTACTGCTGATTTTTATTTCTGCAATTTCCAGCATCTGTAAAATTTCCAGAATTTGTGTTTTCAACAAATTTATTTTTTTCAGCTTGTTGAATGTATGGTTATGGGAAATGGCATTTAACTACATGGGAAAAATAAGGAGAAACTGAAAATCGGGGTGGGAAAACAGAAATTTTTAACATGGTATCAGATGTTGAGTGTTGAAGGGCAGTTTGGGACAACAAAAGAGAAAAATTATAGTTGCTGATTTTTCACTCAGAAAATTGCAGCAAGCTGATTTTTCATAAACAACAGGTTTTATCTTTACTACAACAGTGCTATTTTTCAGTTTTAGGACAGTAGGATGTCATTGGGATTGAGGGTGGAGGATAGGTTGGATGGGCATACAAATTACAGCGTTTGGAAGGAGAGAATGCAGAGTATCTTTGAGGAGGAAGAAGTCTGGGATATCATGGTGCATACCACACAGACCCCTGTTGTTGTGCCTAATGATGCTACTTAGTTGTCTGCTTATAATAAAAAGAACAACAAGGGGAAGAGGCTGATTCTAGATGGAATCAAAGACCATTGCATTCCTCATGTGAGAGGAAACAACAATGCCCATAAGATGTGGACAACATTGTCCAATCTCTACCAGAGTACCAATGAAAACCGAAAAATGGTCCTGAAGGAGAAGCTGAAGAACATTAAGATGGGAAATGATAGTGCAGCTGGATATCTCACTAAGATTACTAATGTGAGAGATGAGTTGACAACGATTAGAGAGGCCATTCCACCCACTGAGTTGGTGCGGATTTCGGTAAATGGCCTCCCCCGTTCATGGATGAACTTTTCTGATGGGGTTTGTCCACGTGAGATCCTTCCCACATGGGAGAGGTTTTGGGATGATTGCATTCAGACAGAGATCAGGAAAGGTCAGCTTGAGGCAGCCAAGCTAGTTGAGCAGGATGAGGATGTAGCACTGGTGGAAGGAGGCAGGAAAGGCAAAGGGAAGAAGCAGGCTTCCACAAGCAGTGGTGGGGGCAAAGGCAAAGGTAAAGGTAAACAGGTAAACACACAGAATGACTATTCCAAGGTGAAGTGTTGGAATTGTCAAAAGATGGGACACTATGCAGTTGTGTGTCACAAGAAGAAGAAGAAGAAGGGGAAGGACCAGAGTTTGGCAGCTTCAGCAAAGATTGAGGATTTTGCAGGTCGTTTTGACCGGGATTTTGCGTTCACTATGTGTGAGTCCTCTAGTGCAGGATCACCTGCCATACAGGTTCAGAGGGAGCATTATTTTCCCTCGATTAGCGGAGCATCTACAGGTATCTGGTATGTAGACAGTGGGGCTTCACGTCATATGGGAGGATTCCGTGAGTACTTCTCAGAGCTTTCAGAGAGTGGCACTGATGTAGAGGTAGTACTCGGCGATGACAGAGTTGTTAGAGCAGTCGGGGTGGGGACACTGACATTTCATAGGGAGTCCAAACCTCCCTTGAAAGTTACAGATGTTCTTTATGTGCCAGGGATGAGGAAGAACCTCATATCTGTCTCAGCTTTGGAGGACAGAGGATATGAGGTATTGTTCAGGGGAGGACAGGTGTTGATGTATCCTAGGGGCGCTCCACCTGAGTCAGCTAGAATGATAGGTGTATGCCATGCAAAGGTGTACAGGTTTGCATTCCAGCCCCTTTTTGCATTGAGTAGTAGTACCGACAGCAGAGCTAGCAGTTCTGAGCAGTGTGAGATTTGGCACCACAGGATGGGACATATGTATCATAGAGCCTTGAGGACCTTGCGGGAGATCACTACATGTACGCCAGATTTCAGTACTGATCACTTTGATACTTGCAGAGGTTGTGCTATGGGCAAGTTTGCCAAATCCCCTTTTCCCAGCAGTGATAGTAGAGCGACTGGGATACTTGATTTGATTCATTCTGATGTGAGCGGTCGGATGTCTCATGTTTCCTTGAGTGGATATGAGTACTATGTCTTATTCATTGATGATCACTCCAGGAGGACCTGGATTTATTTCTTGAAGACCAAGAGTGAGGTCTTCAAGCGGTTTCAGGAGTTCAGAGCTCTTGTGGAGACACTGACAGGTCGGAAGATCAAGTCCCTGAGGTCGGACAATGGAGGAGAGTACACCCTTGGAGAGTTTGTTGACTATTGTGCGGAGGCAGGCATTAGGAGGGAGTTCACTGTTCCTTACAACCCCCAGCAGAATGGGGTTGCGGAGAGGAAGAATAGATCCATCATAGGGGCTGCCAAAGCCATGTTACATGATCAGGGGTTGCCATTGTTTTTGTGGGCAGAGGCCTGCAACACAGTTGTTTACTTGCAGAACGGGAGTCTGCATCATGCCTTGGGGCACATGACTCCGGAGGAGGCTTTCTCTGGGAAGAAGCCTGATATCGGTCATCTTCATATCTTTGGATGCATTACATACTCCTATATACCCAAGGAGAAGAGGACCAAACTAGAGCCCACCGCAGAGAAGGGTATCTTTGTGGGCTACAGTGAGACCTCAAAGGCCTTTCGGATTTACATTCTTGCACAGAGGAGTTGTTGTCAGACGGGATGTGAAGTTTGAGGAGGACAAGGCCTTTAGGAGATCACGGGAGTTGGAGTATCTGGATCAGCCAGACCCTCAGCAGCAGTTGAGTCAGTCGCAAGGATCCAGTGGGCAGGGATCAGGAGGATCAGGAGGATCTGGAGGTACATCTATGAGGATGTCAGGTCCATCAGTGAGCAGTGGCTCACAGAGCCAAAGGGGTGGTGCTCCGAATAGGTCACAGAGTAGTTCACTAGGGAGTCCACTGATGGACAGTTCACATGGCACCTCAGCTTCTACAAGTTCAGGTGCAGGTAGGAGGACATCAGACAGACAGTCAGGAGTTCAGGCTACTGATGGTGATGAGGAGGAGGAGTTTCATTCTCCTATGGGAGAAGCATGCTCAGGGAAGAGGAAGCCCAAGTGGCTTCAGGACACCTTGAGAGATGCCACATCTGTTGCTGAGCCGAAGAGGCCGGTCAGAGAGAGTAGACCACCTGAGAGATTTTGTAGCTATATGGCGATGGTTACCAGCATCCTTGACTCTGAGCCTTCTAGCTATGAGGAGGCAGCTAGCCCGCAGGTCTGGAGAGAGGCCATGCAGGAGGAGTATTCTTCTATCATGAAGAATGATGTTTGGGAGGTGGTGCCGAGGCCTGAGGGCAAGTCCGTGGTTACTTCCAGATGGCTTTACAAGGTAAAACATGCTGTAGATGGCAGCAATGAGAAATTCAAAGCGAGGTTTGTGGCTAGAGGGTTCTCCCAGGTAGAGGGAGTTGATTATGAGGAGACCTTCGCTCCCGTGGCTCGATATACTTCAATTCGCTCCATTATATCGATAGCAGCAGAGATGGGTTGGAAGATCCACCAGATGGATGTGAAGACCGTATTTCTCAATGGCTTCATACAGGAGGAGGTGTACATTGAGCAGCCACAGGGCTTTGAGGTGCATGGGAAGGAGTCCCATGTGTGCAGACTGAAGAAGGCCCTTTATGGCCTGAAGCAAGCTCCCAGAGCTTGGTACTCCAGGATAGATACTTATTTGCAGGGGATGGGTTTCACAAAGAGTGAGGCAGATCCGAACCTTTACTTTATTGTGATAGGTGAGGAGCCTCTCATTCTGGTGCTGTATGTGGATGACTTGGTCATTACAGGTGCAGAGAGACTCATAGAGCACTGCAAGAGAGATCTTGCGACGGAGTTTGAGATGAAGGACATTGGCTTGATGCATTACTTTTTGGGTTTGGAGGTGTGGCAGGAGGAGGGGCATTTCTTCCTGGGGCAGGGGAAGTATATTGTGGACATCCTTAGCAGATTCCACATGGAGGATTGTAGACCCATGTCGACACCGATGATCACCAACTGGAAGAAGCTTCATGCTTCGGATTCCGAGTTGGTGGATCCCACATTGTACAGGCAGCTGATTGGTTCCTTGATGTATTTGGTCAACACTAGACCAGATATCTGTTTTGCAGTCAACACGATGAGTCAGTTTATGTGTGAGCCTAGGAAGGTTCACTGGGTGGCTGCAAAACACATTTTGCGGTACTTGCAGGGGACAGTGGATTATGGTCTGGACTACAGGCAGGGAGATGGAGTGAGATTGGTAGGATACACTGATTCTGATTGGGCAGGTTGTGCTTCTGATAGGAAGAGCACTTCAGGGTGCTGTTTTGGGTTGGGTTCAGCAGTAGTGTCATGGTTCAGCCGGAAGCAGCAGTCAGTAGCACTGAGTTCAGCAGAAACAGAGTATATGGCAGCCAGTCTAGCTAGTTGTGAGGCCATCTGGCTTCGCAAGATGTTGTTTGGCTTATTTGGTCAGCCGTTGAGACCTTCAGTGATTTACTGTGATAATCAGAGTTGCATTAAACTCACGGAGAATCCAGTATTTCATGACAGGTCAAAGCATATCGGGATCAGATATCATTTCATCAGAGACTATGTTCAGAAGGGAGCTGTGAAGCTTGAGTATATTTCCACTGATGAGCAGGTAGCACACATTCTTACCAAAGCCTTACCACGGGGCAAGCATGTTTACTTCAGAGACAAGATGGGTGTGGTGAGGAACACCTTCCTCGGTAAGAGGGAGTGTTGAAATTTGGTACCGAAGGACAAGTGGTTCCCTTAGGCTTTGATATTTGGCCTAGGGAAAAGTGTCCAAAAGATTTTAATTTTTCTCCTAAAGTGACTTTATAATTTTTATAAAGTCAAAATCTAATTTAAAAGTGACTTTAAGTGATAAAGTTACTAAGTCTAATTTTAAAGTGACTTTTATAAAGTCAATGAAAAATTAGAAAGGATACTCACCAGGAACCAACCCCAGAGAAAGAAGAAATGAATCTGACCATATCTTGTAATGCATTGGCAGGAATTACCACTCCTCAAACTCTCAAGATAGAAGGACATATCAAGAAGAAAAAGTTTCAAGCAGTGACAAGTCACATCGAGCATCAACAACAAGTTCTCCAACTTTTAAATCATAACCTCACTTTGGCGTAAAATCTAATGAAACAACAAGAAAATCAACATCACATCGAAAGAAATTTTGATGTAGGTGACTGGATATTTCTACGACTACAACCATACAAAAAAAATGTATCTCAAGCAAGCTAAGAAGGATAATAAATTATCGCCAAAGTATTATGTTCTGCACAAGGTGTTACGAAAGATTGGTACTATGGCATACAAATTGAAGCTTCTTGCATCTTCCCGAGTGCACCCAGTTTTCCATGTTTCATGCTTAAAGAAGGCTATAGGTGAGAAGCTCCTAGTTCAAGCAATATTGTCAAAACTTGACAAGGAAGGAAAAATCATATTGGAACCTGAAGTAATCATGGAAATAAGAACCCAATAGCTACAGGATCAATCAATTTCAGAGTATCTCATCAAGTGGAAGAACATACCCGCTGAAGATTCCACATGGGAGGACGAGAATTTTATACAAAAGCATGCAAAACTACTCAAGCATTGAGGACAACACTTTTTGAAGGAGAGGGGCATTTTAGGTCCCTATACTACTAGCGTAACCCCTTATTGTTATTAGTGCAACCCCCTTGTTATATTGTCGTGTCCATGTAGTCCCCATATTGTTATTATTGTGCCCCATAGAAGCCCACTATTATTATTATTGTTGTGCCCTTACATTATTAATGTTAGGTCAACTTTGATTATATTATGACCCCTTAGACTCTCATATATAGAAAGGAGGTATTTTCATTTGTAACATCCAAGAATTATTCATTTGTGTAATGTAAAGGAGGTTGCCCCCTCGATGAGGCTGATTTTTAAGTTGTTGATCTATCTTTTCTATCTTTTTCTGAGTTGGTTTCATAACATTCATTATGTCTTTGAAAATCATACAGAAACATTATTCCCACTATGTTGTTAAGCAATTATCATACAACATGAGAAAAACAATAACGATAATATAATTCAAATACTACCTAACAGTCAATATGAATTCTTTTCAATACTTAATCAATTTTAATACAAATCATTCTTTTAAGAGAAAAGGTTAAAAAAACTATTCCATTCATCAAAGATTAAACCACCCAACAACTTTGCAAGTGAAGCCATGCATACACATTCTCAAACAAAACATAAATAACAACAACGACACACACATAGTACATAGAGATTTTCCCTAAAAAGCTTTAAGTGGTGTTGGTGGTGCTGGATGCCGACAACAGGGAAGGGGGTCACCCTGGTATGAAGTCCCAATTATACCTCACATTGTTTGGAGTATGATCCCCAACCGAGAAATAAGGTCGATTGTCATAATTGTGATCTTAAAGCTATTCCTTGGCCATAATAAACAACATGAGAAGGCA
Organism: Pinus taeda; assembly: GCA_000404065.3. Classification (NCBI taxonomy): domain Eukaryota; kingdom Viridiplantae; phylum Streptophyta; class Pinopsida; order Pinales; family Pinaceae; genus Pinus; species Pinus taeda. Next base: position 19,421 of record APFE030186407.1, on the reverse strand, counting down.
TACACATAACTTTAGGGACAACAAGTGAGCAAACTTTTTGGAATATCAATTGTAATGCATAAGAAGTCCTTTCATGTAACAAATAGGCACAATATTTGCCTCTTAGTTATCCTCCTCCAGTTCAAACTCTATGTCTTAGGCCTACATCTCTTCCTATATTTCTCTTACAATCTCCTCATCACGCTTCTTCCTGCTTTCATCATATTCTAATTGCTTCTACTATTTTTCTTCTTCCAACTACATCTTTTGTTCTCCTTCTTCTCTTTGCTTCTACCATATTTCCTCTTGGTGTTTATTTCTGGTTTTCTCTTCTTCCTTTTTTCTACTTTTCCACTTCTTCTTTCTTTCTTAGCTCTTCTTGTCTTTGTTGACTATCTTCTCTTTCCTTCCTTCCTTGTTCCTCTTTCTGTTTCCATTCCTCTTCTTGTTTTAGCTCCTCCTCTAGTATCTCTTCTTCTTCCTGTTATTTCTTCCTTGATTCTTCCAACTCTTTTCTCCTCTTTTCTACTGCAATGGCCACTTTAATAATAATAGGATCTATTTTAAACTTCTGGCTCCTCTCCGCTTCATTATTGTGCACAACTTTCCTCTTGGACTTGGAAATGCTGACCAAAGTGGGCACTTCCTGTTGATTCCCTTCCTAAACAACATCCTACTCATGAACTACATTGGAAGGGCCTACCTCATCGCCTGGTGCATGTGCTCGAGAAGCATTTTACCAATTATTTATCTTTTATTCCTTTTCCCGACAATAAGACTCATATGGCTAGGAAAAATGCAACTTGGAACAATGTTTTTTTACACACTCCTCTCACAAAGCCTAAGGCTAATAATTTCCTCAACTTCTGTTTCTATAGCCTTCAAGCTCTTGAGCTCATAAGATCCAACTTATAGAGGAAAGTAAGGCCAAGGTGCCTTCTTCTTCTTCTACAACAACTACGATAGACTGGCTATGTGGATAACCGACTTCTTGCATGGCCAATTTTGATCCAAGTGGATATTGGTGGCCACCTGCCTATTCCAATTGGACCCCCACCATTGTTTCTTTCCTGTTTCCTTAATTGTAGCATAACTTACTTTTGCTGGCAATTTTTTGGGTCCTAAACTTCCACAATAGTTTTGAGGGACTAAAAGACATTTTTAGGGAAAATAGAGAGACCATAAATGTCCCAAACTGGTTTAAAAATTTGTTTGTAGCATCCTCTTTGAGATATTTGAAATGAGGTATTATGATAGCCAAACAAAGATCATATGCCAAAGTTACGACCCTAAGAAGTTGATGTACCGATTTACCTAGAGGGGGCCCACAGTTTTGGTGCTTCATCTCCTAGGGTTAGGTTTTTGGATGTTTAGGGTTCCATTGTTTCTCAATAATAAATAGGCCTTTGAGCTTCATTGTAACACATTTCAAAGGCATGTAGCCACCACATCTCTTCTTAGAGATGAGCTACCATCGCCCGAGCTAGTTTATTTCCATTTTGATGCAAGGCTGGCCTGCAAAACCAGGATCTTTTAAACTCTCTCTCATGGAAACTTGATTAGTTCACAATGATCATAAGACTATTAAATCTCATATGAAAGCTTTCAAACCATCACCGTAGAATTCAAACCATCCAACAGCTGAATTGCTATGTGATGTGAACAAACAGAGCATTCAGCGAATTCCAATCCATATTAAAGCCAACATATTATCCCTGATAAATGTTAAAAGCTCTGAAAGTTCTAGACAATACATATGCACACAAATCACTGAAATAATTAATTAAGAAATAAATTATTTACAAGAGAAATCATGGCCTATTCATGGCCTCTTATTCTTCATACTCACTCATTCTCTCTCACTCTATTCTCAATGCCTTTGAGGCTACATAATTTATAAAACTTAGCATGATCTAGAATCACTCAACTAAAAGCTCTAAGACTCTACATGCAATGCATACATATGGCAAAAAGTATCTTGAGGCTTTATTCCATCTTTTTCCCTGTTCTAAAATAGAAAAGCTTCCTTATCCCTTAATGATCCACATCCATTGCTTTTATGCCTAAAAGCTCTCCTAGTTTTATTTATTTATTTTGAAAATATCTAATTAATCACACTTAAAAGCCTAAATATTAAACTGACTTGGAATTTAGGAAACTAATTCCACAAATGCATGACCCCCTATGTCTATTATTTACAATAATTTCTCTTTGGCTGAATGCTCCTGCATCACATTTTTGTATGTAAGCATATTTCAGTTCTTTGATATTAATGAAATGAAGTTTTATTTCTGCTGCATCTCTGTGTTGATGTGTATATTTGTATTTTGTTGCGTTCCGACATAACTCCAGATCAATGGTATTAGAGTGGTTTGCTCTTTCTCTATTTTCTTTGCATGTCCCCAATGAGATCGGGGTATAAGGAGTTAGGGCTTGAAATGGTTGAAACTTTTCATTATCATCCTCGCAAACCCTAACAACCTCCCATAGCGAAAGAAAAGAAAGATGAGGGGGCAGGAGATCCATTCAAAATATGCCTTGAGGAAGTCCTCGACTGAAAAAGGAGTTCAATTATGGATAACATTTCCTAGATCCTTCGGCAACTACCCACAGGTGATGCATCTTCATCCAAAAACCACTCTAGAGGTGCCATTCCTTTTAAGGTACAAGTTAACTTTGACATTCCCATATTTGAAGGATAAATAGATGTGACACCATAAATAGATGGATAAATATGTTGGAAGGATATTTTTTAGTTCATGACTTTTCCAATCGGGAAAAAATTACTTTTTCTCTTCTCAAAGCTGCCCCACATGTCAAGGACTAGTGGGAAACCTACTGTGAACAAAAGGGCGAGAGGGAATCCTCAATGTCAGCCACACTCACTTGGAATTCTTTCTGAGATGCCATCAAGGAAAAATATTACGGTGTAGGGAGCTATGAATATAAATACATAAAGTGGACCACGCTATGGCAGGGAAGGGGCCAAGATGTGTCATAGTTCACAAATGTTTTCCATAACCTTCACACGAAGTTGGATATTAAGGATTCTAAGCAAAATTTGGTACTCAAGTATCGCGACTATCTGCATAAGTAAATCTAGGACGAGATAGAGTTCCTAGACATCTCCTTGCTTGGAATAGTTTATTGATACACTATCAAGATCGAGTAGAAATTTAAACAAAAGAAGAAATATTTTGGATATGCAAATTTGAAGCAAGGGAAATGCGCCCCAAAATCGCAGAACAAAGGACAAAACCAAGGCAGAGCGACCTAGGACAACCCACCTAAGCCATAAGAAAAGAACAACACCACAAAGACAAAGAAGAACACATATAAATGGTGTGAGTTCCATAAGAGCCCCACTCACAACACCAGTGAGTGCCAAGCCAAGAAGTCATTGGTGGTTGAGCTGAAGGCTTCCGAATCAGATGCATGCTATGACTTTGAGCCAAAAACTAACAAGGGGAATGACAAAGGGAAGCATATTATTGATGCAGATCCTAGTGCCACTATTTCCACCACCAAGATCCAGAAGGATGAGCCCGAAGATATAGAGGAGGGGGAGCGACTCTTCCACTCATAGATGTGGGTGAAGGGATCTCCACTGCAATTCATTATCGACATCGGGAGCCAAAATAACCTCATTTCAGTAGAGGTTATGAAGTTGTTGGGCCCATCAACCACATCACACCCGCAACCATACATGATCGAGTGGCTTCACCAAGGGTGAGACCTTTGCATCGGCAACCAATGTTGCCTTTCCTACAACATTAAGCCCTTCATAGATGAGGTATTGTGTGATGTTTCTCCTCTTGAATTTTGTGACATTTTATTAGGCCAACCATTCTTGTGGAAGTGACATGTTGTGTATGAGTCTAGGCCTCACACTATTATTATTACTTTGGGCAATAAGTTGTATAGGACACTGGAGGTAGCACCGCTTACTGCCATTTATTTGATCACTGCGAAGAAATGCAGTAAGATTATTTCCCAAACTAGGAAATTTGTTTTCCTTATGATTTGCCCTTAGGGAAAGAATAAGATTGTGGCCACGAACTCTAGATAGGGCTTCTCCACACGAAAACAACAGATGGACAAGGCTGTAGAGGAGTACATGGACATCTTCACCTCACCCGTCGGGTACCTATACATTGTCAGGTCAAGCACTCCATCGATCTGACCCCAGGCGCGCTGCTCCCCAATGAAATGATCTATCAATACTATGTGCTAGAGAATGATGAAATCAAAATGCAGATTCAGGAGCCATTCTAGAAAGGGCACATCATGCCAAGTTCATGAGCCTTTAGGAGCCCGATCATGTTGGTATAGAAGAGGGATGGGGCCTAGAGACTCTATAATGACTATTGGGCGTTGAATAAGATTGTTGTACAGAATAGGTATCCAATCCCATGGATTGGTGTGATTTTGGACCAGCTCAATGGGGGAAATATTTTAGTAATATTGACTTGACATCCAATTATCACTAGGTACTGATCGAACCCTTCGATTTGTGGAATACTACCTTCAAATCCAAGGAGAGCATTTTCGAATAGTTGGTCATACCTTTCGGGTTGACGAATGCACCCACAACTTTCATGAGGCTGATGACGACATCTTCTGACCCTTCACCAACTCATTTGTGGTGGTATATTTGGATGACATTATGATCTTCAACTAGATTTGGGAAGAACACCTCCACCAAATTCGACATGTCCTCTAAACCCCATGACAACACAAGTTGTGTCCCAATTTGGAGAAACACACTTTTGGTATGACCCTGGTTCAATATCTAGGGTACATAATTGATGAGAGGGGTGTGCATGTGGACCCAAAAAAGATACAATTAATTTAGGATTGGCTAGCCCCAACCACTCTAACAGAGCTTTGTAGCTTTCTGGGTCTTGTCAACTTCTACCGTAGTTTCGTGTTGGGGTTCTCTCATATCACTTGGCGTTTGAGTCAAGTAACCAAGGGAGGAGTGAAAGAAAAGTTCTTTTGGTTTGAATCCCAACATAAGGCGTTTGTCGAGTTGAAGTATCACCTCTGCTCTGCACTAGTTCTCACATTACCAGGCCTGCAACAACCATTTGAGATCAAGACACATGCCTCTGACTATGCTATTGGTGTAGTTCTTACTCAACAAGGGCATCCGGTGGAATATCATAGTGAGACACTTTTAGACACAGTCCGGAAGTATCCCACCTATAACAAAGAGATGTATTCCATTGTGCAGGGCTACTGACAATGGAAGCATTACATTATGGGGAAGGAAATGGTCATCCACACATACCACCGACCCTTGCAATTCATACAAACACAAGGGAAGTTGCATAACGATCACCATCAGAAATGGTCCACATACATGCAACAATTCTATTTGAACATTAAGTACAAGAAGGGAAACACCAAAAATGTTGTAGACTGCCTCAGCCGACCACCGATCATGGAATTGACCACTGTGCTCGAATTTTGTGGGCACGAGACTGTGGGGTGGATGTATCTTTACAAGAGTGGTCCAGAATTCAGAAACACATACCATATACTCATGTAAAGCAAGCAAGTTCCAAATTTTCACCACTAGGATGCACCATTATGCCACCTAGGACACCTCTACGTTCCTTAAAGCGAGCATACCAAGATGATTTGGGAGGCGCACTACAGTCGGGTCGCTGGACATTTCAGGGTAGAGAAAATAATGGTAGTGTTGCAGAAGTATTTTTATTCACTGAACCTTTGATAGGATTTTGGGAATTACATTAGATGGTGCACTTCCCATGCCATTTCCAAACCAACCGTCAAGAAGAAAAGCCTATAGACTCCTCTGCCTACTCCTAGTCGACCTTGGGAATCCATCTCCATGGATTACATGTCGGGCCTTCCTTCTACTAAGCATGTCAATGATTTCGTTTTCAGGGTCGTCGATAGATTCTCTAAGATGGCTATTCTAGCAATCTACAAGAAGAGTGTCACAACATAACCCAGTGCTAAGCTCTTCTTTGAATGAATGTGGGTACAGTTTGGGATCCCACAATTCATTATCTCATATCAGGATAGTAGGTTCATAAGTACATTTTGGTCAAGTCTCTAGTTGATGTTGGATACCAAGCTCACTAAGTCCACGAAATTCCACCCCCAAACTGATGGGAAAATAGAGGTTGTCAACAAGACGAATGTACACATTCTGCGTATGTACAAATTGAAGCATCCACACACATGGGATGAAACCCTCACCTATGTCTAACACAGCTGCAATAGAGCTCTCCATAGCTCAACTGGCCACAACCCCTTTCAAGTGGGGTTGGGATTCCAACCACTATGTCCCATTGATGTGGCCATACCATTTGTAGCTACTCAGGCAGATTCATCTTTATCCAGTTCGAAGCTGACAGGGCTAAACACTTAATTGAGTGCATTCAGCACATTTGCGAGTAGGTCCATGACATATTGGACATGGTCAATGATAAGTACAAGCATCATCATGATCAACATCAAGTGCCATACAAGTTCTAGGTGGGTGACAAAGTTTGGTTATATTTATAGAAGGAGTGCCTCTCTGGGCCCCACTGCAAGCTTCACCCACTCTGATATGGGCCTTACACCACCACTAAGGCTCTAGGGGATAATTCTTTAGAGCTCAAAATTCCATCATTCCTTGGCCTGCACCCAGTTTTCAATGTGGACTGCCTTCGAGCATACTTTCCACCATTACTGGACACATCAGACATTATAGAACATCTCACACCAACAGAGTTAAAACCAAACTGCATGGAACTTGCCACAAATGATCAAATCATGGACATATAGATCAAGAACACTCACCAATAGAGGATCCAATTGTATCAGGTTGTCAAAGTTGGCCAACTCCTACACCAAGGCAAGTGGCTTACTAGGGACCAAGTTCAGTAGAATTTTCCCCATGTCATGGAGGCACTCAGTGAAATGGGGACCATTGCTTCCTAAGGAAGGAGGACTGATCTAGGTGGATATTGGTGGCCTCTTGCCTATTCCACTTGGACCCCCACCATTGTTCCTTTTCAGTTTCCTTAATTGTACCATAGCTTACTGCTTTTGGCAGATCTTCAAAATGAGGTATTATGATAGCCAAATAGAGATCATATGCCAAAGTTACAACCCTGGGAAGTTGATGTACCAATTTACCCAAACATGCCCACAGTTTTGGTGCTTCATCTCCTAGGGTTAAGTTTTTGGATGTTTAGGGTTTTCCATTGTTTTTCAATAAGAAATAGGCCTTTGAGCCTCATTGTAACACAGTTCAGAGGCATGTAGCCGCCACATATCTTCTCAGAGATAAGCTACGATCGCCCGAGCTAGTTTATTTCCATTTCTATATGTAAGCATATCTCAGTTCTTTGATATTAATGAAATGAAGTTTTATTTCTGCTGCATCTCTATGTTTATGTGTATATCTATATTTTGTTGCGTTCCTGCATAAGTATAGATCAACTTTTTCAGTCACATACCTTGGCAAAAGATGTGGAGGCCTCTGAGAACCGAACACTCTAAGGTATGTGCCTTGAGGCAAAGCAAACCAATCTACTATCTCCACAATTTCTTTTCTGGACTCATGGGACATGCAATGGGTTTCTTCCTCAAAGTTCATCTGATATAACTCCTTTGTAACTGTATTTTGACAATGCACATTAATAGGGAGTTATCTTGGGGTCCACTTCTAGCCTAGACTTGGAAATTCATGGCAGGCACAAATACCATCTATTAAGTAGGCAAATATGTAGAGTTGTGGTTACTTGGCCTGTGGTGGTTCTTTCACCTTGTTCAAATTAACCTTCAACCACTGGGACAAAATATTTACCCAATTGAATTCTTTCACTTTTCTGACAAGTGTATAAAGCATGAAGTTCCAACCTTCTTCAAAGAATTTAGTATTCTTTCATCCATATATCCTGCAACACATAGCCATTAGGTACTGATAAACCATTCTAAGAGACTTAGTCCTGTAGGTATCATCTGGCTTATGGTGAAACTTAGTTGGTTCCTGCCACCATGACTTAATCACTTAAGTGGTGTTCAAATAACCCCAAGCTACATAAAACTGGGAATTCAAATGTTTCTCAAGCTTGGATAACTTGTAGTATGAGTGTACATCATGCGGTTGGTAAGAGGAAAGTTGCTACCCACTAACACTATTGAGCACCATGTTCTTGGTGTCTAGATCCTGCAGTATCCATTTGATGACATCAACACAAGGTAACACAGGTTACCCACAAGAAAATTTGTGGAACCCTGATTTCTTGACATTCTCATAAAATTCCCTATCCTCTAGATCCTCTGGGAACTCCTTTGAATTGAAGACATCTTAGATGGTTAGTCATGCAATAGTAGAACCTTTTTCAATCAAACATTGAGTGTTTTTCAAGATAGGTACTCTTTTCAAAGTACTGTCCATGACATCCTCAGTATTGTTATTTATAACCCCCTTTGATGGCCCTTTCTTTGTAGTTGGAGGCATGGTGCTAGTCGATGATCAAATACCGATATCTTTTGGATCTGCAGTACCTGGTGAAATAGATGCACTCATGGAAAGAACAAGTTAGTTCCACAAAAGATCAACTAATCTACCAATAAATCACAAGTAAAAGAAAACAAACGAGAGAGGGATTGCACAATGCTTGAGAGCAAAAGAGGTAGAGTGATTGGAAATGCACAATGCATGACCAAGAGGGGATTGCACAATGCTTTTCAGCAAGAGAGAGGGATTGTGGACTAAGATTGTGCAATGTAGTTGTTGTTGGAGAGAGGCCTACTACTACACAATTCACAGTGATAGTGGAGAGGAGGGGCCTCACTGCTAGATGGGAATGCACAGTGCGCAACTATGGCCCAAGAATTGAACAATGCACAGTTACAGAGGACATGAGGGAACCTCTATTGACTAGGATTGCACAATGTAGAGTTGGAGAGGGAAGGAGGCTTTGAGGTCTGCGTAGTTTTCTCCGATAGAAGGAAAGGCTCAATATCTGTTGACTGAAGGGAGGAAGGATGTGGATCAACTCTAGATTCATCCAAACAAGTATTCACATCGAGCAAGAAAAATAATTAAAGGAAGAGGACACACATGCATAAATACACCCAACAATAACTATTGCTGGCAGGCGACAAGACATGGAATGCAAAGTGAAACTAGAAAAATGGCATAAAATACTGAAATAACACATGCAAAATTTAATAATAGAAAAAGAAACACTTGTTATGTGCAAAGAAAGATAAAACGATACTTGCAAAAGCAAAACTGACAAAAGCAACAAAGAGTGATAATCAAGAAACTTACCAATAAATTAACGTAATTCAAATCGAAACCTTCTTGTGCTCATGAGAATGCGTAAAGCTCCAAAGATGACTATGAGAATGAGCTCTAGGATGGCTTTTTATATAGATGAGAACTCACAAAGTTTGGGTTAGGGTTTCGGGTGTGCATGCCTAAAATTAAGGAGCTAAACTTAGTTAACTGACACATGTAAGATAATAACTTATAAACATGTGCAACACTTCCATCTAGAAGTTCACATGGGCTATCCTTGGGAAGTGTGCACTTCCTATTTTCACGGAATGCATAGTTGGCTATCTCTAGGAACCTCCCTGTTCATTGGCTCAAAAGATTGCACAACTGGATATCTCAGTGAAGTGCACAATTCACTGCCACAAGGGAGTGCACAATTTACTTCTACAACTAATTGTGCAAGTGTCTATCTCAAGGGGTTGCATAGTTCACTCCAAGGAGTTGTGCAGTTGACTGTCACAGTGGATTACATAATCCCTTAGATCAAGGCATGCAATCCGTGTCATCAATGCATGTCTTAGCTTGTTTTCATAAAACATGATTTGTCTATCTTTAGAAGTTGTGCAACTATTGTCAACAAGGACTGGCTATCATCACAGAGTGCCCATTAACTGTTTAAAGGAATGCATAGTTAAGATATCACAAACTTAGCATGAGAGAGTGAGTGGTTGCAACACTTAGTACTTTAAGAAGAAAACTTGACACTTGGAGAACTAAGACCAAGAGTGATCTTAACAAGTTAAAATGATAGTTCTTATGACCAAAGGGAGGCTCCAAAATCAAAGCATGGGAAATGTTTTGAAGGGGGTTTGTAGCAGTTACAACAAATGGGTAAACCATTCTAACATAGAGTTGCACTTATCTCTTCTACATTGTATTAACTTATTGTTCACATTACGATATTTATGTATTCCTCGACATCCAAAACATTAACCCATTAATATAGATTAGATAACAATTTTGATTTGTTAACCATAATTAAATTACAATGGGAAAAAAAACAACGGTTGAAAAAACAAAAAATGGATAAAAAATAAACCCAAATTTTAATTATATGGTCTTCCCATGAACCCTTAATGAGGAGCTCACTAGTTTCCCATTGCCCCCTCAACTAAAGAGATTATCACACCCTCAAATCCCCTTGTGCTAAGATGGAATTAAGTCTCCTTGCAAAGCATACAACACATATCTAACACTAAAGATGTATTAAATCCACTCCACCTTCACTCCATAGAACATTAATTCTCATACTAAGTCATTATGTCTCTGAAAGTCATACAAACTCATTATTCCCACTATGTTGTTAAGCAATTTTCATACAACATGAGAAAAATAATAACTATAATATAATGCAAATAGTATCTAATGATAAATATGAATTCTTTTCAAATACTTAACAATTTTTAACACAAATCATTCTTTTAAGAACAAAGGTTAAAAAACTTTTACAATTTATTAAAGATAAAACCACCCAACAATTTGTAAATAAAAAATGATCCTAATTCCATGGGAAGACAAAAAAAATATAACCACATAAGGCAGCCACATTGAGCATGCTTCAAGGCCAAAAACACCCTTAAATCATAAATAAAACGCAAAAATAGGTATTATCACATATCCAAATACCTTGTTTTTTGTTGTTAGTTTATGTGAGTCATGAGATGAGATGATTGACATGACTAAGTTGTCATTTGAGTAGCTCCGACTTAGAGGCATTTAAGCCGTCAAAATCACTAGTGGATCACACTTGTGTTGGGTCACACGAGCCTTTACCATGGTTAAATTTTTCCCCACAAAACCCACAAAATTTCGAGCTAATGACCTTTACACCATAAAATTCCTTAATATAGCACCTTATCACTGTATGTTCTAGACCCATATACTACAAATCCAAATACCTTAAATATCAATAACAACAAATAAAATTTATAAAAAAATATTTAAAAAAAATCTATCTTACTTTTCATGACGGATTTTGAAATTTTAAATATATATATATTTAAATTTAAAATTAATTTCCAAACCGTTTATACTTATTTTTTTAATAAATTACATTGATAAAAAAATATTTATATACTATAGCCTCCTCATGGGTATTGCATGTGCAACACTTCACTCATGAGTGTTGTATGTGCAACATAGTTGATGAAAATGATTTCCATACTCCACCCTCCTAGGTGTTGCATGTGCATCACTTTGCTAATTGCTTCAAGAAACTGTAATTTATCAATTTTATCAAAAAGATTCTTTCAAAATATGAGTAATGAATACAGCATCCTACTCCCTGCAAGTTTTCTCTGGTCAATGTTTAGAGTGAGAGTAAAACAATTACAACTGGGAACATTTGCTGCATAACTAATTATATTCTAACAATTACAACTGGGAACATTATCGGTGTAAATGACTACTAATCACAGGGCACGAATATATATTATATATACTGTTTCTCAATTGAATTCAGACAGGATATCGCATCAATTATTTATTAAAGATTCCACCATGATTATTTATTCAGGACTAGCGTATTCATTTGACCAAAATAAACATAGGAATTGCTCTGCTCTGCCTTGCCATTTTGTAAATACAAAATTTGCAAAATAATGATATGAATCTAATTGCACTATACACATGAAAATTTTATCATTTAAGGGAATCGAAAGAGTTGCATAGATTTATTTTAATTTAGAGTTTTTCCGGGGCGAGACCGTTGAAGAAGCTGAATATTTTTATAATACAATCTGGCCATGGCCCAAATATGCTGTGGCACAGCTCTGCAGGACTCAATACCCGCCGGGGCGTGTAAACCAACCACTCCAGCTGTTACAATATACACTCGCGTGTTTTAATTTACAGTTATCTATAAAGAATTTCAAAATACAAATTTTTTAGTGCAAAATTTAAAAAAGTTTACTCCTAAACGATTGGATTGGATTCTTTTTAGTGTGTAGATTTGAAATTAAACTGAATTTATGATGATTTTTAATAATATAGTTATATTATATAACATTTCACTTTTTTATAATAAATATATATATTTTTAATTTTATTAAAAAATTAGTTTATTATATAAACACATGTTTTTAATGTGTTTTAAATTTTTTAAATTTCTTTGTAGTAATATGATAGGTATATCATTGGATAATATAAATAATATAAATAAAAATAATTGAGAAAAGATCTATTATAAACTTTGTATTTTTATGTTGTTTATTATTAAATTTATATGAGTTCTGAAATACAACGATAGCTAATATAGAATCATTATTTAATTTATGGTCAAGTGAATTTTTATTTACATTTTTTATTGTTTAAATTATACATTTGATTAAGTTTGTTTATGTTATTAATTATATGTTTTTCTTCTGTACTTTATTTTATGGCCCATGAAATTTAAAGCATGAGATTCAATGTTCAAATTCCCGTATTAAGTTTACATTTAAACATTTACACTCATTTATAACTAGTACACCATATCCTCCATATTGAATTATAGAGCTCTTGGTAAAACAAAATACAAATAATTTTAAGGAGAGTTATTAATTTTTTATTTAAATACTTAAATCAAAATATTCACCTAAAAATATACAAGTCTATAGTTTTATTTTTTATTCTCATACACATAAGCCAAATTCATTTATCCATTAAAACTACGTTAACAACATCGTGTGGTTAGCCAAGGAAATTAGAAATGTTCAGAAGGAATAGGTTTAACCATGGAAATTAGAAATGTTCAAAAGGAATAAGTTTAAAAGGCAGATATAGAAATGGTGGCAGGCACATTTATATATACTTTTTATATTTACAAAACATCTCCATGTGAAAATTCATGTGAAATGAAGCATCTAAGTCAATTGATAATACATCATAGCTTGAATATGTACTTGTAGATGTCAAGTACAAGCATCTACAAGTTGACTCTTCCACGTCTTATGATTTTGATTGTTGAGTCATTTCCCATGAAAACATCACCTCCATTGAATGTTTTATATTCACAAAACCACTCTCTACGAGGACTCATATAAAATGAAGAACATGAGTAAGTTAACCATACATAATAATTTGAGTGTATACTTGTAAATGTTAAGTATATATCTCATCCCTCTAAAGATGTCTTCCCTTTTTGTTAAAGAATAATTATTAGATCTCTTTCCTTTATCAATATTGTTAAATATATAAGATTTCTTACAATCTTCAAATTTACCTCAATTCTATCATTTCCTTAAAGATTGTCTTGAAGATTTAGATTGATTTATTCAATACTTGCTTTTATTTATATCTACAAAGTGGCTTCTCATATACAATATGTCCTTGGTTTGACTATCCATGGATTCATGTCATCTTTCTTGATAGGATTCATTCAACCACATAATCAAACTTTAATGTAGTTGTATTACTAACAATAACTACAACCATACTATCTCATGAATATGACAAAGAACAAAATAAACTAATGCACTTATCTTCATTGAAAATTTAAATATGAACAAGCTACAAGTGAGTTACCACAATGTTAAAAGCATTGAAATGCTCCATCATAGTGTTGTTGTTATTCATTATTAGGAGGTACAATTTATTTCAAAGGAAAATTTAGTTTACTTAGAATTTAGACTAACTTGAGGTCCTAACTTATCCAATAACACCTTGGTTGTGTCTTTTCTTTAGACATTCAATAACACTTAATATGAAAGACATAATTGAATTGTGCTCTTTACATTTCCTACCAAACTTTGCCTAAGGTATTTTTGACATACCTTTAGGTGTAATATCAAGATTTGAAATGACCCACTATTCTTTGTCTAATAGAAGATCCTTCATCTTGACCTTCCATAACTCAAAGCTCTAACCATTAAATTTCTCAAATTCTGGAATTCGTCATCATTCTCTTTCACAAAAGAATCACTGCCATGGAGCTCCCATTCATACCAAGTTTATTACAAGCCTAAGATAAACTTGCTTTATAAAAAGTGATTTAAACTCTTAACCATAAAGGCACCCCCTAAAGCCAACAACTTCACTCTAATACCAAATTTTAGTTTTAAACCTTTGCAAAAGAATCAATGCATACAAATTTTTAAACAAAACATAAATAACAACATTAGCACGCACATAGCCCATGGGGCATAAAACAATTGGCAATAAAGTGTATTGCTAAGACACCCATTGTGTAAATGTCACTAATTCAAAACCTCGCAGATCTAGCTAAAAAAAGAAACATATTTATAATGCCCCGAGGGGTGTAGATTAGTTGACAATAAAGTGTACTGCTAAGCCACTCCTTGCAATATCACTCGTTCAAAACTCACATAGCCTATGTACAATATTTAAGAGTGCGTGGTGTACCTAGAGATTATAGTGGTAGTAGCTGAAATTGAACCCATGTCATGCGAGTATGAGTCCAACCTAGTTATCAATTCCTCTAGACACCTTAAAAGAATGCCACACATAGTACATATTACATAGAGATTTTCATTGGAGACTCTTAATCAAGAAAATCATTAATGTAGAGCCTCACCTCTCTCTTCTTCATTGTATTAAATTTAGCATTCACATTACAATATTTGTGTATTCCTTAGCATCTAAAATCGTAATTCGTTAACATAGATTAAATTAAAATCTTGTTTTTTTAACCATAATTAAATTACAATGGGCCAAAAAAACGATTTGTTGAAAAAGCACATACCAAATAAAAAAAGGACTGGAAATTTTAATAGGAAGTTCCACCCTCAAAACTTTAATTGAGAGCCTATTAGCCCCCTTACCCCCAACCAACAAGGTAATCACACCCTCAAATCCCCTTTGCCCTAAGATAAAACTAAATCCGCCTACAACAAATAGAACACATCCAATAATAAATAGACATTAAATATGCTTCTCATTTACTCCATAAAACATTGATTCCCTTAACTAAATCATTATACCATAAAATCTCACTGTAAGTCATCAAGTGGTCCTCATACAACAAGAATGAAGAAAATAAATATAGTAAAACCCATATACAACCTAATGATTAAACTCTCAAAATAATAAAAAATAACAAGTATAATGATAAATTCAAAACCCTTCTAATAATACAAAATTTAATTCGAGCAACCTAATTGGTGATAATCTTGTTATGAAATATTATGTAAACTATGAGATATGAATTTCAAATTCTTTAATTAACTAATATATATAAAACAGATGTACTTAAACACTTAAGCAACTCAATTGGTGATAATCTTATTATGAAATATTATGTAAACTATGAAATATAAATTTCAAATTCTTTAATTAACTAATATGTACAGAAAAAATGTACTTAAACGTTTGAAAACTATAATAGTTACAAAATTACCAATTCCTCCCCACATTAAATTTTCTTTTTAGATAAATAACTTAAATAATTTAAATAACAAATTATAAAACCAAAAGCCCCTTATATCAACTTATAAATCCATAACAATATCCTAAACAATCTTAAATACACATTAAAGTTCTCTTATTTCCATACTCTACCTTCTTCATTGGCATTGCGTGTACAGCACCTTACTCATGAAAATAATTTCGACACTCTCACTCCTCATCGGTGTTGGATGTGCAACACTTTGCCTAAAGAAACTGTAATTTATCAAATTCCTTCAAAATCCAAGTAATGAAGACGGCATCCTATTCCCTGAAAGGTGTCTTGAAAACAATTACAACTGTAAACATTTGCTGCATAATTAATTATATTCTAAGTTTACCGTACACATTTATTATATAAATGATTATTAATTATTTCGTGTCTAAGTATTTTAATGTTTTTAAATTTTAAATTTTGTTGTTGAGTGAGTATATATTTTAGTTAATTTTATTTGAAATAGAGTAAAAATTTATTAGAATGATAAGTTGAGTTATGAATTTTATCTAATTAAGTATTTTAGAGATTTTAAAATATTAAATTTATTTATAACATTTAGAAAACAATAAAAATTTAATTAAAAATTAATATCGTGAAATCATTAATCTAAACATTATTTCCAACATTAAACTAATTTTTTTTATTATCAATTATTTATTGATAATTCTAACCAATTATTTAATAAAAATAATTCCAATTATTATTTACTACATTCATCTTTATTTCCAATTAAATTCAAAGTGCATTCATCTATTATGTTTGTTAAATTGGCATTGATTTCTATTCTTATTCTATGTTAGCTATTTTTTAGTTTCTACTTAAATCTAATTATAATCACTATATTAGTAGGTTTGTTTTAATAGTTGAGATGAAATTTATAAAACACTTTGAGATGAAAAAATCTATCACCTTTATAATATTAAGAAATTAAAGATAAAAACACTTTCCTTTAAATACCTTACTTATACTAAAATTAAATCTCAATGTTAAAATAGTTGTAATATTGTCCATCTTACTTATTTTTTAATTCAAAATATTTAAACCATCAATATTTTAAAAAATAACATTTTTTTTAAATAATCGTTTAAAATACAATAAACCAACTCATTTTTAATAAATAATAATTATTATTATTTTTAAATTTCTAAATATTATTTTTTAAACCAACTCATTTTTAATAAATAATAATTATTATTATTTTTAAATTTCTAAATATTATTTTTCAAAAACCTAATCGAATATCAATTATATTTCTCATAAATGTTCAAGTCAAATAAATGGAAATGCAATTACGTGCTGCAACCTCTGCCTTCTGCAATTTCATGTCTTCAAAATTTCCACCAATTCGCCCTATCATGTAAACCGTGTTTGGTGTTTTTTTTAACATCATTTTCTTTTATTATGAAAACATCCAAACGTAACTCTTTGGTTTTCTGTTTATACATCAACTTTTCATGTCTAACTTAAAATATCTATGTTAAAAGCTCAAATGCAATTCAAAATAATTAATCGAAATGTGACTTCAATTAGAGAGACAAATACTCTCTATATACATTAATTAAATTTTCCAAAAATACTTTGAAATTTAGTAACAACATTTAAATATATGATTTGTTTGGAAGTTTTAATGTCAAAAAGGTAGATGATAAAAAACTTATTTTATTTTGTTGTTGATTTCCTCGCTCTTTATGTTTTGCAATTCTGGTCACCATAGTTAGCGTTGTAGGAGGGAGCTTCACTCCTTTCTATGACAAAGTTACTACAGGGGACCATTGTCTTGGTCAATCAGTTAATTCTCACCTTGATGAGGTTATAAAAAATCTAGTTTCAAATCAACAACAAGGGTCCTAAGAGTAGACTTTAACTAACAAGAGACCTCTAGAAAGTTGCCTTCCAAAAGTAGCCACAGATCTAAAGTTTGAGGTACATCCTAACTGAATTGGGTAGTACGCTCAACACATGAGAAATCTTGCTTTAATCAAAAAAATTCTGGGGATTTATCCCTTGAAAAATTCCCTCATATACTGGATTTAGCACAAGTGGAAGCCAAAGGGACAAATGAAATTGGAGCTTGGGGAAAATTGATTTTTCACCGTTATCTTTGCCAATGTGTAAGATTGCATGAGGGTTTTCAAAACTGGCTCATACTTCTTCAACTCTGCAGGATTATATCTTAGGTTTTGGACAGAGAAGATTTATTTCAGATAAAGAATATTTTATAGCAACCCTAGTTTGAATCAACATGTACTCCTTGCCCAAAGAATTCTGAGATGAAGAAATATGAGTAGACATCGAAAATTCTCTCGGTCATTTTGTCAAATTCTTGGAAGCCACTAAACAAGATACATTTCTTATGCTAGCATATGCATATATATGAATATCTCAGAGCCCCTTCTTGAGTCGATCGATATCTACTATCAAGATAAACTTTGCAATCAAACCTTGGATTATGAACACATTTTGTTATGTTTTTGTAGATGTCACAAATATGGCAATCTTTATGAAAAATTTCCCATGTTGGTTCCTGGGACCACTCCATATCAAGGCCAAGTTGTAGATCGAGATGGATTCTCTAGATCGATTAATCGTTGTTGCGGACTCAAGCCTCCACTTCTGCAGATACACTTTGGAAAAATGTCTGTTACGAGAAACAACTTTGAACTGCTTGCAAATCTTGAACCCTTAGCCCCTCCTTTGACAACCCCCCCCCCCCCGAAGAAGACATGCCTGATACCAACAATCCCAAAGAATATTTTGAGGTTCCTCCATTACCTCCTCACAACCCCCGAATATGGATCCTCAACCTCAGAAATGGATTTAGATTCTATTGATCTCCCAAGAATTGTTAAGGCATGGAAAAATAGAGAACAAAACTTGTTCTTGGAGCATCAAGTCAAAATACTATGTAGAGCCATACTCAAATCAAGGTAGAAATCCAAAAAAGCGTCAATAGGAAAAACTAGTGTCAATCATTTAGGGGTTTATGTCTAACCTATAAAGGAGACTACAAATCAACACAAGGATGAGAAGAAAAAAAGTTGTAAGAGTAATTAACAATTTCTGGAAGAACTGAGTGACATTCTTGTCAACTCGAGTAGAATAAAGTTGATCTCAAAGGTTTATCTCTCCATTAATTCATCTCCCCATGAATATAATTACTTAGAATATTAGAGGCCTCAATTATAAGGGCAAGTGAAAGTTTCTCAAATACAAGTGGTTCACAGAACATCCAACCTTCTTAATGATTCATGAAACTAAAACTTCCTATGAATTTGTATGCAAGTCAACAAACAAATGGGGTCAAGGATGCCAATCAGTAACTCTTGATGCCTAAGGTTAATCTAGAGGTCTCACTATCATCCGGAACTGTCAAGAGGTATCCATCCTTAACATGTTTGTGTATTTTATAATTCTCACTATACAATTTTAGCTCATGAGGTCATCAGAAACTTGTTTTCTTTCAAACATCTATGATCCTTCATTTCCTATACACAAGCTACATTTTCTTAACTCCATTAAGCAGCTTAGTATTCTCATTTCCATTGCGTCTTGGATCTTAGGGGGGATTTCAATTTGATAAAATATTTAGCAAAAAAAGGGTGGTGTAAGAAAGCTAGAAACAGAATCCAACCTCTTCTAAGATGTCACAACTTCTTCTCATTTGGATGACCTCATCACTATCAACGACACTTATACTTGAAACAACCACAGGGCTGGATCCCAGAAAATAACTTCAAAGATATA
>APFE030186395.1:129588-190247 GCA_000404065.3 Pinus taeda | reverse complement strand
TCTCCACACTCCCGTCAGCTGCTTGCTTCACTTTGTAGATCCATCTCGAACCCACCACTGATTTCCCCTCCAGTCTTGGGACAATCTCCCATGCACTGTTTCTGACAATCGAATCATACTCTTCTACCATGGCATCTACCCATGCGGGATCCTCCACAGCTTCCTTGAAAGAGGATGGATCAGTCATGACACATTTGCTCACAAGATCCATGTATCCAGTGTACCGATCAGGTGACTGTCTCTATCTGTGTTGTGTTGTAGGTGGTCCTACAACCTTCTCTGCATCTTGAGCCAGCCGCTTAGCTTCTGTAGTGCGCTTTTTCCCTCTGATGGTTGGCGTTGCATGAGTGGTCTCTTCCACTCCATTAACTTCATCTTGTGGATGATCCACGTCCTGAAGCTCATCCTTAGCAACTAATAGCTCCTCATCTGCATGCAAGTGTGGCTCCCTCTCAAGTGAACACTTCATGGCTTTCTCCTCCTGAAATTTGATATCCCGTCGCACAACAGTCTTGCGAATGTCTAGAAAATACACATGATAGTTGTGGGGCGTATCAGTGTACCCCAAAAATATCCCAACCTCTGCGGTCGACTCCAGCTTCTTCCTGGCATCCTTCATCACATGCATGTAAACATGAGAACCAAAAATCCTCAAATGGCAAATATCAGGCCTCTTACCAGAATAAGCCTCCTCGGGTGTACTCATGCCAAGTATCTTGTGAGGACAACGGTTCTGCACATATACTGCAGTATTTCATGCCTCCGTCCACAAGTGAAGGGGTAGGCCCTGATCATGCAAAATCACCCGTGTAGCACCCACGATCGTTCTGTTCTTCCACTCAGCAAACACGTTCTGCTATGGGTTATGGGGAGCTATAAGCTCTCTTTGAATCCCTTCTACGCTGCAGAAGTCCTTGAACTCGCCAGAGATGAATTCACCACCATTGTCACTCCTAAGAGCCTTCACCTTCTTCCTCGATTCCCTCTTGACCAATGCTCTGAACTCACAGAACTTTGAGTATGTCTCGCTCTTCTTCTGCATGAAGAAGATCCAGCACTTTCGAGAGAAATCATCAACAAAGATCACATAGTACTTGTGCTACTAAGAAAGGTCCACAAATGTCTATGTGAATTCTCTCAAGGATCGTCATGGCGTGACTATACTTCTCGTGAAAGATGGCTTTCACAAATTTTCCCAAAGTACACCCCTTTCACTAATCTGACTGCGCAAGAGTGCCTTTAGGAAGCCCAATAGAAATATGTTGCAGTATCTTCAAAGCTCCATGGTGAAGGTGGCCCGATCTCCGGTGCCATAGCTCGCCATCATCCCGGCTCACCACTCCTTCTGCCTTTCATGCCATTTCTGCGCAGCCATCTACATGCAATTGATAAAGGTTCTTGACTCGAACCCCTATCTTCCAGGTTTCTCCAGTTGTCTTATTGTGCAGGAAAGCCTTTCCCTCGCTGAAGACAACATCATATCCCTTGTCTTCTAACATCGCCACAGAGATAATATTCTTATTCAATCTTGGAACATGCATCACTTCCTTCAATATGAAGGGTTTACCAAACTCCCTCTCAAAGGAAATGGTGTCGATACCAGTCGCACTGTATCTACCATCATCACCCATCTCGATGTACACTCCAAGATCTTAATCATCTAGATCAGAAAACAAATCTCGATCTCCTGTCATGTGAAAAGACGCACCACTGTCCAAGAACCATACCGATCCCATCACACTTGATACCAAGCTGCGATTAGCGAAAAATCCAGCTCAAACTGCGAGGCTAAGGCCTCTCCCGCTGCAAATCCAGCAACTTGCTTATTTTTCTTCTTCTGCGAACAATTTGTGGCATAATGTCCATGCTGGTGATAGTGAAAGCACTTCACCTTGGACATGTCCTGCTTCTTGCCTTTCGCACTGGAATGAGAAGCTTTCTTGTTCTTCCCCTTCTTTGCTTTGGCAGCCAAAGCGCAATTTTCTTCATCAGATGCCTTTGATGAAGATCCATCCCTGGTATTTCGCCTGACCTCCTCTTGCACAAGATTCGACCAAAGTCTCTCCCATCCTGGAAATTTCTCCCGACCATTAACAAAGTCCTGATAGGAATGCCAACTCTTTGGAAGACGAAGGAGAGCCAAGCTCACCAAGTCCTCATCATCAACAGTCACCGCCACACTTCCCAGCTCATCCCGGCATTGGGTGAACTTCGTGAGATACTTGGGTATACTGTCTCCTTTCTCACACTTAATGTTTCTAAGTTTATCCTTGAGCGCCAACTTCCTGTAGTCGCTCTTTCTTTGGATTAAATATGTCAACGCTTTCCACATCAAGTATGGAGAAGCCTTTCCATGCAGGCTGGATACAATGTGATACTTCACGCCCTCCAACAGAGTCCTTCGACACTTTGTTGTCTTCTTTTGCCAAGCCTCAACTTGAGTAGTATTAGTAGGCTTTGGGACTTCAACATCTATGAACTCCTTCAACCCATTGTCATATAACACTGCCTCCCTGCTGTCTTTCCATGCAATATAATTCGAGCTTCCTTCAAGGGCATACTCCAATCGAAATCCGTTGAAAGACATTTCAACTTCAACACCAAGAAAACACTACTGCAAATTCGAATTCCACTAGCTCAAAACTCAACCGCTTCTGATCTAAAATTCGTGAGAACAAAGTATTTCTCGTACAGAGATTGACTGTATGGGAATTTACCAGATATCTCACCTTCCAAAAGAAGGATGAAACTAGAAGCTACCTGGCCCGATTACAGACTTTGTCTGAAGAAATAAAATGTAATCACTTTCTGAATAATAGATCTGATGATCAACCTGCTCTGATACCATGTAGAACTTTTTCTACAAATCAACTAGCTCTGATACCATGTAGAAATTTTGAATAATATAACACTTATTCACAGAGATTATCCTGATTATACACTATTTTCCAAATGCATGCATAATACATAACCTCCTCTACGTTGATCATCAATTTGCGGAATTAAGAAACAATTGCATGCGCACATTGAAACATCAATCACACATATCAACACAATATGTACTGGGGAAAGCATATAGCTGAAAACCCCCAACTATCTGTATATTATAATGATAAATAACATGTAACAATACATAGTACAATACTCCTCACAAGTACTTAGTACTATCTCCACCTGTTACACACAAACTAGCTCAGATCTGAACAAGTCACAGGTTCAAATCTCCTCCACTCTTTGCCTGCCTCCATTGTGCAATACCTGTTGAGAACAGGTCTGATCCAAGTTCGAATTCCCTTGCCTTGTACTGTGAAATCCTCATTGGCAATCTCAATCAATGATTGTGCAAATCTCATGCACAACTATAGTCACAACTGATAGTAGTCTCACCCTTTCACCCACCTCTAACACTTGTCTCCATTGAACTGTCCATGCACTGAGTTAACTGATGTATTCTTTAGTTGATTTATGAGTTAATAATTAGTGAATTAATTAATAATTAATTCACACCACTCATCACTAGTGTATTTGTCAATTAGAATAAATACAACTAGTTCAACTAAGTCAAACTGAACACAACTCCATCAACTCCTCAATCAACTCCACCAAACTCAATCACTTGAGTTCTAACTAAAGTCCATCATGCAATAGCTCAACTAACCCATAGAAAAAGCGTATTTCCTTCTGGTAGTTGCATGTGCCACATCCGTAGCTCGAACTAAAGTGCTGCAAGAGGATAAGATAATGTTTATAGTCCAAATATTATTAAGAGCTAATAATGTTCGAATGTTCTATTTTTTGACTGGTAGTCTAAAAAAAGACTCCGCCCACATGTCTAAAAGTAGAGGTCCATATATTTTTACCAACATGACCAATCATCCATAAATAGCATCCTGCAACTCATAGAACATGATCCATATGTCTAAAAATAGACTTTGTGCCCAAAATAGCCTGCGGGCCCACTTAGTGAAGGCGACTTCTTTTCACTAAGCTCCATCATCTTGTTGCATTTTCAACACTTGATTCATACACAGCATGTCGCTTCCACAAGTATGGTTATCCTAATAATACATCACAAACATCAAGGGGAGCAACGTCACACAATACCTCATCCGTGAAGGGCTTGATGTTGTATGAAAGGCGACACTGTTGGCTTACGTGAAGATCACGTCCATGGTGAAGCCACCTGATGGTGTATGGTTGTGGACGTGCTGTGGTTGATAAGCGTAACCGCTTCATGATCTCTACCGAAATGAGGTTCTTTTGGCTTTCATTGAATTGTAGCGGGGATCCCTTTACCCACATCTGGGAGTGGAAGAGACGCTCCTCCTCCTCTAGATCTTCGGGTTCCTCCTCCTAGATCTTTGCAATGGCAATGGTGGCATTGGGCTCCGCATCGATAATCTACTTCCCTTTGTCATTCCCCTTGTTGGGTTTTGACTCAGAGTCAGAACATGCGTTTGATTTTGAAACCCTTAGCTCAGCCACTAGTGACTGCTTGGCCCGACACTCACTTGCGTTGTGAGTGGAGCTCTTATGGAACTCACACCACTTTCCCGTGTCCTTTTTCGACTTTGCAGCGCTATTCTTTTCTTGCAGGTTTGGCGGGTTGTCTTGGGCCACCTCGCCTTGGCTTTGTCCTATGTTTTACGTTTTGGGGGCACCTTTCCCTTGCTTCAGATTCACAGATCCAAAGTCTCACTTCTTCTATTTAAACTTTTTCTGGACCTTGACGACATATCGATATGCCATGCTAAGTGAGGAGATGTTCAGGGATTCTATTTCTTCTTGGATGTTATGTAGGCAGCTGCAGTATTTGAGTAACAAATGCTGCTTCAAATCCTTGATACCCAACTTTGTGCCAAGGGTATGGAAAATATTGTTAAACTCTAACACGTCTTGGTCCCTTCCCTACCGCAACGTGGTCCACTTTATGTATTGATCCTCATAGCTTCCGATAGGCTAATACTACTCCTTGATGGCAGTCCAGAATGAATTCCAAGTGGGTGCAGCAGAAAATAATGAGGTCGTACTTTCATCCTTCTGCTCGCAGTAGGTTTCCCACCAGTCCTTGACATGGGGGGTGGCTTTGAGAAGAGCGAAAGTAATCTTTTCCCGGTCGGAAAATTCATGAACAGAAAAATACCCTTCCAGCAGATTTAACCATTTATCTACGACATCTACATCTATCTGACCCTCAAATATAGGAATGCCAAAGTCAACTTGTACCTTAAAGCGTGTGGCGCTTCCAGAGTAGCTGTTGGAATGATCCGGATTTAAACAGGAACGAAACAAATTACAGAGATAACCATAAACACAGAGATGTAGTGGAAATAATACTTCATTTCATTAATGTAAAATATTAAAATGTGCTTACAAACAGCAATGGAAATAAACCAGCTAGCGTGATTGTAGCTTATCTTTGAGAAGCGATGTGGCAGCTACATGCCTCTAAACTGTGTTACAATGAGGATCAAAGGCCTATTTATTGTTGAGAAATAATGGAAAACCCTAAACACCCAAAAACCTAACCCTAGAAGATGAAATGCCAAATTGTGGGCCCCGTTTGGGTAAATTGGTATATCAACTTCTGGGGTCATAACTTTGGCATATGATTTTCGTTGATGTGCACAACATCTCATTAGAAATATCTATCCGATAAATGCAAATTTGGGAAGAGTTGCTTATAGTTTTCCCAAAAAACGTCGTTTAGGGCCTCAAAACGGCTCCGGAAGTTCAGGACCCGAAAAACTGCTAAAAATAGTAAATTGTGCTACAATTAACGAAACTAAAAAGCTGAAAGAAATAATGGTTGGGGTCCAAATGGACTTTGCAAGTGACCACCAATATCCACCTAGATCATTCCTCCCCGTTAGGAAGCAATGGTCCCCATTGCGTTGAGATCCTCCATCAGATAAGGAAACTTCTGCTAAACTTGGTCCCTTGTGAGCCACTTTCCCTAGTGAAGGAGTTGGCTTGCTTTGACAACTCGATACAATTGGATATTCTGCTGGTGAGTGTGCTTGATCTGTGTGTCCATGATATGATCAGTTGCATCTTGTTCCATGCAAGCTAGATTTAATTCTATGGGTGTGAGCTATTCTGCAATGTCGGATGTATCTAGTAGTGGTGGAAAGTATCCCTGAAGGCGGTCCACATTGAACACTGGGTGCAGGCCAAGGAATGGGGGAATGTTGAGCTCAAATGCATTGTCTCCCACAACCTTGGTAATGGTGTAAGGACCACATCGGACTGGTCTAAGTTTCTAATAGGATCCGGTAAGGCGTTCCTTTTGCAAATGCAACTAGAATTTATCACCCACCTGAAACTTGTGTGGCACCCGATGTTGATCATGTCGCTGCTTGTACTTGGCATTTGATTTCTCTAGATTTTCATGGACCTGTTGGAAAACATGTTGGATGTTCTTTATGAAGCTGTTTTCCTTATCTGTTGCGGACTGGACATGAGCTGAATCTACGTGAGTAGCTGCAAATGGCATGGCCACATCAATGGGACATAGTGGTTGGAATCCCAAGCCCACCTGAAAAGGGATGTGGCCAGTCGAGCTATGGAGAGCCCGGTTGTAGTTGTGCTGAACATAGGGGAGGCTCTCATCCCATGTGTGTGGATGCTTTGAGTTGTACATGTGCATAATTTGTACAATCATCCTGTTGAAAACCTTTGTCTGGCCATCAGTTTGAGGATGGAAGGTTGTGGACTTAGTGAGCTTGGTGTCGAGCATTGACCATTGACTGGACCAAAATGTACTGAGGAACCTATTGTCCTGATCTGAGATGATAGACTGTGGGATCCCAAAGTGTACCCACACTCATTCAAAGAAGAGTTTAGCAGTGGCTTCTGCTGTGATATTTTTCTTTCAGGCAGCCATGATGGCCATCTTCGAGAACCTGTCGATGACCACAAAAGCACAGTCATTTCCATGCTTAGTGGAAGGAAGGACTGACATGTAATCCATGGAGATGGATTCCGAAGGTCAACTAGGGGTATGCAGTGGGGTATAGAGGCCTTGCTTCTTGATGGTCGGTTTGGCAATGGCACAGGAAGTGCATGATCTGATGTACTTCCCAACATCCTGTCAAAGATTCGGCTAATAGAAATACTTCTGCAGTACTGCCACCATTTTCTCAACCCCGAAATGTCTAGTAGCCCGACTGTAGTGTGCTTCCCAAATCATCTTGGCATGCTCGCTTGAAGGAACACAAAGGTGACCCAAGTGGCATAACAGGGCATCTTGGAGGTGAAAATATGGAACATGTTGACCCTCCAAGAGTGTCTGGTATGTGTGGCCGAATTCTGGGTCGCTTTTGTAGAGAAGTTTCCAATCACAAGTTGCATGCCCACAAGAGTTGAGCACAGTGGTTAACGCCATGATCAATGGTCTACTGAGGCAATCTACAACATTATTGGTTCTTCCCTTCTTATACTTGATATTCAAATGGAATTGTTGCAGGTATGTGGACCACTTCTGATGGTGATCATTCTGCAATTTCCCTTGGGTTTGTATGAACTGCATGGGTCGGTGGTCTGTGTAGATGACCATTTCCTTCCCCAAAATGTAATGCTTCCATTATCTGCAGGCCTGCACAATGGAATACATCTCTTTGTCATAAGTGGGATACTTCTGGACTATGTCTGAATGTGTCTCACTGTGATATGCCATTGGATGCCCGTGTTGAGTAAGGACTGCCCCAATAGCATAGTCAGAGGCATCTGTCTCGACCTCAAATGGTTGTTTCAAGTCTGGTAATGCGAGCATTGGTTTCATGCAGAGGCGATATTTCAACTCTGTGAATGCCTTCTGTTGAGATTCAGACCAAAATAATTTTTCTTTCGCTCCTCCCGTGGTGACTTGACTCAAGGGCCAAGTGATATGAGAAAATCCCAACATTAACCCGCGGTAGAAGTTGGCAAGACCTAGAAAGATGCGAAGCTCTGTTAGAGTGGTTGGAGCTGGAAAATCTTGAATGACTTGGATCTTGGATGGATCCACATGCACCCCCTGTTCATCAATAATGTATCCTAGATACTGAACCTGGGTCATGCCAAAAGTGCATTTCTCCAAATTGGCACATAACTTGTGTTGCCGCAATGTTTTGAGAACCTGTTGGATGTGGTGGAGGTGCTCTTCCCAACTCTGGCTAAAGATCAGGATGTCATCCAAGTATACCACTACAGATGGGTTTGTGAATGGCTGCAAGATGTCATCCATTAGCCTCATGAATGTTGCAGGTGCATTTTTCAATCCGAAAGGCATAACCAGCCATTCGAAAAGGCCCTCCTTGGCTTTGAAGGCAATCTTCCACACATCAGAGGGTTCGATTGGTACCTGGTCATATCTTGACTTCAAAGCGATCTTGTTGAAATATTTTGCCCCCTTCAGTTGGTCCAAGATATCATCAATCTATGGGATCAGGTACTTATTATGGACAATGATCTTGTTCAACGCCCGATAGTCAATACAGAGTCTCAAAGTCCCATCATTCTTCTGTTCCAACACGATCAGGCTCCCACAGGACGATGAACTTGGACAGATGTGACCTTTATGTAGCAGCTCCTGAATCTACCTCTTGATTTCATCATTCTCCAGAACGGAGCATCGATAGATTCGTCCATTGGGTAGCGGTGCACCTCGGGTTAGATCGATGGAGTACTTGACCTACCAGTGTAGAGGAACCCCTGTGGGGGAGGTGAAGATATCCTCATACTCCTCCATGACCTTGTCCATCTGTAGTTTTCATGTGGAGGGGTCCTATCTGGAGGTTGTGGCCAACATCTTCTTCTTTCCTTGAGGGTTTATCATCAGGAAAACAAATTTTTCAGTTTTGGAAATGAACTTACTACATTGTTTTGCAGTAATCAAAAGAGATAGTTGTAGGCAGCACTACCTCTGGTATCCTGTACAAATTATTTCCCAAAGTGACAATAACAACACGGGGCCTTGATTCATACACAACATGTCGCTTCCACAAGTATGGGTGTCCTAATAATACATCACAAACTTCAAGGGGAGCAATGTCACACAATACCTCATCCGTGAAGGGATTGATGTTGTATGGAAGGCGACAGTGTTGGCTCACGCGAAGATCCCTTCCTTGGTGAAGCCACCCGATGGTGTACGGTTATGGATGCGCTGTGGTCGGTAAGCCTAGCCGCTTCACGAGCTCTACTGAAATGAGGTTCTTTTGGTTCCCATTGTCAACAATAAACTGTAGCGGGTAGCCCTTTACCCACATCTGGGAGTGGAAGAGATGCTCCTCCTCCTCTGGATCTTCGGGTTTCTCCTTTTGGATCTCCGTGGTGGCAACGATGGCATTGGGCTCTGAATTAATAATTTTCTTCCCTTTTTCATTCCCCTTGTTGAGTTCTGACTTAGAGTCCGAACATGCATCTAATTCTGAAACCTTTAGCTTGGCCACTAGTGACTGCTTGGCCCGACATTCACTTATGTTGTGAGTGGAGCTCTTATGGAACTCACACCACTTTCCTGTGTCCTTTTTCAACTTAACGGTGCTGTTCTTTGCTTGCAGCTTTGACAGGTTGTCTTGGGCCACCCCGCCTTGGCTTTATTCTTTGTTCTGTGGTTCGGGGGCACCTTCCCTTGCTTCAAATTCGCAGATCCAAAGTCTCGCTTCTTTTGTTTAAACTTTTGCTCGACCTTGACGGCATATCGGTATGTCATGCTGAGCGAGGGGATGTTCAGGAATTCTATTTCTTCCTAGATGTACTTCTGTAGGAAGTCGCGGTATTTGAGCACCAAATGTTGCTCTGAATCTTGATAGCCTACTTTGTACGAAGGGTATGGAAAATATTGGTAAACTCCGGCATGTCTTAATCCCTCCCCTGCCGCAACGTGGTCCACTTTATGTATTGATCCTCATAGCTTCTGACAGGGTAGTACTGCTCCTTGATGGCATCTTAGAATGAATCCCAAGTGGGTGCGGCTGAAAATAGTGAGCCTGTACTTTCATCCTTATGCTCGCAATAGGTTTCCCACCAGTCCTTGACGTGCGGGGATGCTTTGAGAAGAGCGAAAATAATTTTTTCCCTACTGGAAAAATCATGAATAGAAAAATAACCCTATAGTAGATTTAACCATTTATCGACGACATCTACATCTATATGACCCTCGAATATGGGATTTCAAAATTAACTTGTACCTTAAGCGATGTGGTGTTTCCAGAGTAGCTGTTGGAAGCCGATGCAACGCCCCTGGGTAGCTGCTGATGGATCTGGGCAAAGTTGTCCATCATCGCATTCCTTTGTCGCTCAAGGGCTTCTTCAAGCAATATTTTGATAGGATCTCTTGCCCCCTCATCTTTCTTTTCATCTGCCATGGGAGTCGTCGGGATTTGCGAGGCCAGTCTTGCAAAGGTTCGACCAGTTCAAGCCCTAACTCCTTATATCTCGACCTCGTTGGGGACATGCAAAGAAAAACAGAGAAAAAGCTAACCGCTCTGATACCCCTGATCCGGATTTAAATATGAACACAACAAATTACAAATATAACCATAAAAATATAGATGCAGCGGAAATAATACTTCATTTCATTAATGTAAAATACTGAAATATGCTCACAAATAGCAATGGAAATAAACCAGCTAGGGTGATGGTAGCTTATCTTGGAGAAGAGATGTGGCAGCTACGTGCCTCTAAACAGTGTTACAATGAGGCTCAAAGGCATATTTATTGTTTAGAAACAATTGAAAACCCTAAACACCCAAAAACCTAACCCTAGAAGATGAAATGCCAAACTGTGGGCCCTGTTTGGGTAAATTGGTACATCAACTTAGCGGGGTCATAACTTTGGCATACGATCTCTGTTTGATGCGCACAATATCTCGCTAGAAAAATCTACCCATGTTGCTCCCAGTTTTCCCAAAAAATGTTGTTTAGGGCCTCAAAACGGCTCTGGAAGTTCAGGACCCAAAAAACTGCTAAAAATAGTAAATTGTGCTACAAGTAAGGAAACTGAAATATTGAAAAAAACAATGGTGGGGGTCTAAGTGGACTTGGCATGTGGCCACCAATATCCACCTGGATCATGGAAGTAGATTTGTCGCCCCTGGGCAGCCGCTAAAGGATCTGGGTAAAGTTGTCCATCATCACGTTCCTTTGTCACTCGAGGGCCTCTTTGAGCAAGATTTTGATAGGATCTCCTGCTCCCTCATCTTTATTTTCATCTGCCATGGGAGGCCGTCAAGATGTGCGAGGCTGGTCTTGCAAAGGTTCAACCAATTCAAGCCCTAACTCCTTATATCCCGACCTCATTGGGGACATGCAAAGAAAAATAGAGAAAAAGCAGACCGCTATGATACCGCTGATTCGAATTTAAACAGGAATGCAACAAATTACATATATAACCATACATATAGAGATGCAGCGGAAATAATACTTCATTTCATTACTATAAAACACTGAGATATGCTTACAAACAAAAATGGAAATAAACTAGCTAGGGCGATGGTAGCTTATCTTTGAGAAGATATGCAGTGGCTACATGCCTGTGAATTATGTTACAATGAGGCTTGAAGGCCTATTTATTGTTGAGAAACAATGGAAAACCCTAAACATCCAAAAACCTAACCCTAGAAGATGAAACGCCAAACTGTGGGCCCCGTTTGGGTAAATTGGTACATCAACTTCAAGGGGTCATAACTTTGGCATACGATCTTCGTTTGACGTGCACAATATCTTGTTAGAAATATCTATCCGAGAATTACAATTTTGGGAATAGAAATATTTGTCCATGTTGCTCCCAGTTTTCCCAAAAAACGTCGTTTAGGGCCTCAAAATGGCTCCAGAAGTTCAGGACCCGAAAAACTGCTAAAAATAGTAAACTGTGCTACAATTAAGGAAACTGAAAAGTTGAAAGAAACAATGGTGGGGGTCCAAGTGGACTTGGCAGGTGGCCACCAATATCCACCTAGATCAGTGGTGGTCGTTGTTTCCATAGTGATGTCATGCAACAATTGATGATGTTATTGTTGGGATATGTTTGTCATGAATGCATGCCAATTGTATATGAATTTGTTATGCATGTCAATGCCTATATGTTGTTATGCATGCATTTTCATGGTTATGGTTATGCATGTATAGTACGTCAAACATGCATTGTGAGGTCATTGTATGTAGTTTGTGTCATCATGATGTTGTTGGTTGTTATGATGCTAATGTATTGGCTAAGATGAAGCAAGAGATTCAAATAATCAAAGCGAGGTTGCAACACTAGATTTCAGGGTAAGAGCATATAGGTTTGTATATTTGGCATGTAGGTATGTGGTTAACGGTTGTTATAAGAATTAGGATTACTTAAATGCTTTTCATTCTATTGTATTGTGGTTATGTGTATGATAGATGCTAGTTAATCAATGTGATCATATGTACATGCGTCAGTTAGTCATGCATGGTAGTTAACTTGTTGTTATATGCATGATGGTTATGGTGATTGAAACTGAGATCTCAATGTTATTATGTTTTTTGCTAATTTGGATTGACCTGTGTAGATGATTATGGTTACAACAATCAGGTATGAGTTAATATATTGTGCAATTATGTCTAGACTAATTGTGCATATGTGATTTTTATGTATAAATGAAAATTGTTTATGAGATTATGATGTGAACATGTTATCTATATATTGTTATGGATATCATGACCCTATTTATGTTTGAGTGAAATGTTGTGAAGTTATATTGTGCTAATCTAGATTGATTGTTCAGACAAGATAGCCTCCCCTGAGATACATTAAGGTATGGGTTTTCTTATGTCGTCTACTTGGTGCTTGAATGTTTAATTATGTTGTCTATTTGGTGTTTGAGTGTTTGGTGTCTATTATGTCGTCTATCTTTTGTTTGAATGTCTGATTAATTGCATGATATGAGTATGTGTCTATAAGATTGCATGAAGAAAAGATCTTGTTTTAAGATGGTTGTACTAATACACATGTGCTGAGAACGGCTGATATGTACTTGAGGGTAAGTGGGTGCTAGTTGTAGCATTTTTGTTATGACCGATTAATGCGAGGTGATTGTTGATTATGACGTGGTAGTTAGACTTGGTAAAGGTTGATTTCAATTAATAGAAATAATGTTTTGATCCTTGGAACATGTGGCTGACATGTGTAAACAATTGTAGGGCACCATGCTTGGTATTAGCATGACAAGGTAATAGTTGATGTGTTTATATAACTAACAATTGGGGAATGTGACAATACGTAGTGAGACTCAATTGAAACAAGGTAAAAAACTAAAAAGGTAAAAAGGTAAAAGGAAGGAATTGGGTGAGAATTCCTTTGGGCTATGTTTGGATCCACAATTCCAAACGAATGAGTGCTTTGCATGGAGGAAGTCTTCTTAATCGTAATTTGTCTAAAATTATGTGGATATGTGCTATATACATGGACATGTATTTGACATGTATAAAAACCGGTGTCTAGTTATAACTAGACCAGTCAAGGGAATTGGAGTCCCTTGAGAGATGGCATAGACGTGTTCAGCTACAAGGCAATGTGCTTGGCACAACAAGGTAAGATAACTAGTATATTGTATATTTATTTATGCGTTGATAGTTATGTGTTTATGGAAGTATGATGTAGGGGATTGCATGGCAAAGAGACTGCAATGAAATATCTAAGGAGGCTTGGGTTTAGATTTCCTTGGGAACCATGGGGATTGAGTCATGGTGTTTGTTGCTAGTCTTGTACTTTTGTTCTTTTGTGGTTTGTTGTGCTTGATTGCAACTTTGTTTATGTCTAGTGCATGATCATGCCAATTTGTTTGTGATGTTGTATTGTTGTTTGGTTTTCTTCTTGTTTGTTTCTTTTTATTTCCTTTTATGTTTTGAGGGTTTTGGAATTGGTTGGGAAAAGAGGAAAGTTAGTGGGGCTCAGGGAGAGCTGAATGAAGCCCAACAGGTAAGGTAATACCTGGATGAAGCTTTGAGCATGCGTAAGGTCAGTTGAAGGAAAGAGTATGACAACTGGTTGAGTTGGTTAGGTCCACTGGGATAAATGGATGATGGAAGAGAATTCATGGGAAAGGTAAAGTAAATGGATTTGAGGCGCCAAATGCCTTGACTATGTTGGGAACTATTGTTCTCGATGTTGTGCATGAATAAAGGGAGTTCCCTTAACCTTGACCTTATGATCACTGGTAATTATGTTGATGTTTATATATGCATATATGTATGTATGTATGTAGGCGTGTATGTTGTTGACTAACAGGGTCATTAGGATTGTTTTGTGCTAGCATTCACATGTCTATATATATATATATATGATAGGGTCATCAAGGATCATGATTATTTTATGTTGATGTTTTTATGTATGTATGTATGTATGTTGTTGTCTCAAAGGGTCATTAGGAATCATTCTTATGGAGGAATGATTTCTTATGCAGGTGAATGGCATGAAGAGATTCCTGGTCTTATGGGGAATCAAGTGGGAAGACTAGTCTTGACAGATATATGATGTTATTATCTTGTGGATATGGTTGATATTATGTTTTTGTACTATGTCTATGTTTATGTTATGGACAAACTATGCTGAGGGATACATCAACAGAGTGAAAGTAATGTGACCTGAGGCATGCTGGGACAAACATGGACAGTGGAAAGAATCTAGAAGTAAGGTTTCCTCGTAGAGACGATGTGGCTTCTGGATGTGTATTACTAGTGTTGTGTACATGGAGAATATGTAGTATTGTGTACATATGATGTTGTGTGCATGTTGTATATATGTTGTTGTGTGTATATTGCATATGCAGTGCTAGGTATAGATGATGCTATGTACATGTTGGATATGTGGTGTTGTGTACATATTGTACTATGCACATGTTGGATACGCAGTGTTGTGTGCATATGGTGTTGTGCACATGTTTGATATGCAATGTTGTGTACATATGGAGCTATGTACATGTTTTATATGTAATGTTATGTACATATGGTGTTGTGAGCATGTTTTGCAGGTGGTGTTATGTACATATGGTGTTGTGTGCACGATTGTACATGTGGTGCTGTGTACATGTTGCACATATGGTGCTCTGTGCAAGTTGTGTTGTGTAGATGTTGTGCAAGTGGTGATGTGTACATGTGATGTCACGTACATGTCCTACTTGTCGTCCTATGTACATGTGGTTTTATGTACATGTTTACAGGTGGTGCAGTGTACATGTGGCGATATGTACACATTGTGCAGGTGGTGTCATGTACATGTGATGATGTGTACACGTTATGGAGGTGGTGTTGTGTACAAGTGGTATTATGTACATGTTATACATATGGTATTGGTGTACATGTGGTATTGTGTGCATGTTGTACATGCTGCGTTGCGGGCTTGTGATGTTATGTATGTGGATTACGTAGTCATGGTATCATGACATGTGTATTCATTGTGTTGTACTCTGTGTGTGTATATGTATTGTTTTGTACACTAGGTGTAGGTGTACGTGCTGTGTCATACACCGAATGCAGGTGTATGTGTTGTGTTTTACGCTGAGTGTAGGTGTATGTCAGGTGTAGGTGCATATATTGTATGGTGTTGTATGTTGTCTGTGGTTCAATGTGTGTGATGCACACTATGTGTATGTGTACATAGTTGAAGAGGAGG
Organism: Pinus taeda; assembly: GCA_000404065.3. NCBI lineage: Eukaryota > Viridiplantae > Streptophyta > Pinopsida > Pinales > Pinaceae > Pinus > Pinus taeda. The sequence goes on along the minus strand of APFE030186395.1, from coordinate 174,625 downwards.
CATTGGGTGTTGTCGGGTGTCGCAACTTATTTGGTGTGTGTATGAAAAGGATAAAGGTAGATGCTAAGGATTGAATAAAGGATAAGTATCAATATTTTATTTTAGTTTTAATGATGCATGTGATTTATGATCCTGGTTTATGTTGATTACATGTGATCTATGATTCTTGTTTATGATGATTGCATGCAATTCATGATTTTAATCTATGATGGTTGTGTTATGAACTAACTAGATGTGATATGTTTATACATGATGATTTGGTCAAAGATGCTAAATTGACTTGTGGTGACAAGAAGTAAACAAAATTTCAAATGTACCTTGTTGACGAGCCACCAATGAGGTGTGATAAGAGTTTATTTCAATTTGTTTTGAATCTAATGGAAATTACATGCTTGGTACATGAGAGCATGAAAATGCCCAATTTGGGTGGTAGAAACCAACTTAAAGAATTATCAGCGTGAGTGAAAGGAATTGGAATAGGCAACAATATGTTGGTAAAGCACTTCACGACTAGGGACATTGTGGAACACTGGTACCCAATAGTGTCCACTGATTTCCATGAGCATGCTATGGCCGGTATGATGGTTTTGAGGCAGAGATATGCCTTGGTTTTTGGACTTCTGATGTGAGGAAACCTTGCCAAGGGATGGATCGACCGGGATAGGGGATGTTGGGGAACTTGGATGGTGAGTGACTATATGGAAGGGGATGAACGGATTGCATGAGGGACTGTGTAGTATATAAGTGAAGGTTGAGGGATGGATTTGTTTTTGGTCATTAGCATTGCTAGATGGAATCAGATGCACATTAGGGATGCGCCTTGGGACAATGAGATGCTAACTATTCACTGAGAGGACATGTGGAGCAAGATTATAGTGTTGGAAATTGAATGTAGTTTTGACTTTGGCAGTGTATTCTAGACTTCCTAGGAAGGAAGTGAATCCTAGTACTACTTTTGAGGGTGGAGGTGTGAGCCTCTAAATTCCCTTGTTGCAGATGCAGGCACTGTATCCTTTTATTTGTTGGATGAGAAAATGTGCATATGTGTATATTATTGTAAATACTATATTGAGATGGATTATAAAGCTCCATAAACATTATGGATGTTTTTTGGTTGAAGCAAATGTGCATAAGTATATGTGGTTGTTATTGTAAATATCGTAATGAGTTGTGTTATAAAGCTCCATGGGAAGTATTTTTTTGATTTTCAGCGGTCTTGCTGGTTGTAGGTGTCATTGAACACCAAGGGTGGTGTTCCCACAAGGGGGAGAGTTATGTAACAGCCTTGGTTAAAAATTCATGTAAAAAAATTATAAGACCAAGGTCATGGGACACGTATTCCATGTTTAATGATGGGCAATACATCATAGTGGGTGTTCATTTTGGTTATTATGGCTAAAGGAAAATGGAAAAGGCAATGGAAAATGCTTTGGAAAGGCATGAGGCATTAATTGGCATTTTATTTATGAAAATAATGGAAATTAGGAGAAAAGGAAGGTGAAAGGTCATAGGTTGCATGTGAGGAGGAAAATGAAGGAAAATAATGGAAAATGTAGAAAATAGAGGCCTCTTAATAAAAAGGTTTCTGAGGATCAGTTCATAGACTTTTGTTAGTTCAATTTTGGAGCTCTCTCTCTATTCTCTCTCTCTCTCTCTCACACACACACACTTCTGGACACTTAGAACATTCTTGGAGCACTTCAGTATTGGATCAAGAAAAGCAAAGAAGGAAAAGGAAAGAAAGGATCAAACAAGGAAAGAAAGGATCAAGCAAGGAAAGCAAGGATCAAGCAACTACAATGGGGTTATTTGTAGGTATCGATTTGCATGTGTGATTTCATTGCTAGTTTTGGAATGCATGGTTTTGCATGTGCGTTCTTGGTTCTCTTGCTGTCATTGGCATGGGTTTTGCCAAGTGTGACAATATTCTTTAGCATTGCCTTGCCATTTCCAGATAGCAATTTTGTTATGGGATTCTCATGTTTTGGTTGAGATAGATTGTAATATGGATTCGAAACTGAGTGAGGTGGTCTCTAAAGAAAAGAACACATGGCCTAGTGATCCCTGAATCAGACTGTGGATTGCAGTAAATCCTTGGCCTAGTAACCCCTGAACCAGATGATGGGTTACTTTAAATTTGAATTTTTTGTTACCTCGATGGGCCTAGGAATCCTAGACTGATGAATGGAGGGATATAAGGTAAATCCTAGAGGTGGGTGATCTCCATCAGTCCTATGAATCCTTGGCCAGTGATTGGTATGATATACGGTAAATCCTGGAGGGTGGAGTCTTGATTAGGCCTAGGAATCCCGACTTGTGAATAGTGGGATATATGGTAAATCCTAGAGACTAGGAGACTAGAAAATTCCTCACGGTTTAGATGGAGAAATCTAGTGGCATCCATGCTTGTTTAGGACCTAGTGATCTGGTGGGGATTATAGTAAAGCCTAGTTCTATTAATGAGGGTGAGGTGGTTTAGCCTTGGGAAGCCCTAGTTGATTTTGGTTATGAGTCCCACATTCATGGTTGGAATATTGCACAGGGTTGATTGGTTGAAAGAAATATTTGGTTAAGCCAATCTATGGTCGAGTGGTACCTAAAAGTCCCAAACTTGGTTGGATTTTGTTCTCATTAATAAGAATTCTTTCTCTTTGGTATTTCATGTGTAAATGTACTGACTTATATGTGGATTTTATGGTTGTTGCATCCTTATTATTTATGTTGTTTATATGTTGTCTATGTGTATGTTTTATGACAATGGTGATGTATGGATCGCATCATGATTTCATTTGTAAATGAATGTACAATGAATATATGACCTAATAGACGATAATGCAGCTAATGTGATAAAGTGTGAATGCTTCATTCTTAGATAATTATGAGACCCCTATGCTCAGATATGTTGGTATGACCTGTAGAATGAATATTTGTGATATGCTTGATGAAATGCCTGTCATGGCTAGTAGGGGTCCAATCAATTATTTTTTAAAGTATTTGCACTAATATCATTGTTTCTATGTTACTTTTCATTTATGGAATTTTCATGAAGTTCTAGGAAGTGACCTAAGTCCTAGCCCTGAAAAAGTGGCACAAAATCTGGGGTCACAGGCTCAAAAATAGCTGGAAAAGTCCCAGTCACTGGCATGCCCTTGGTGTGTAAGCAATTGGAGAGTCCCAGTCGCATACATGCCCAAATCATGGGAGAGTGAGTTTCAAGGTCAGTAACATGCCAAGTTACCCGAGGGGTTGGTTACCTGGAAGGGTTGGTTGGCTCTTGAAGGTTCTGTAACATGTATAGAAGGTCAAATTGGTTATGTTTTATCAGTTCCACTTCCTTAACTATACATGGGTATTTGAATTAGATCATAGTAGCCTATCATCACATGTTTACCCCAACATATTGATTAACTTTGGTAAATGTGGGAGGAGGGTGTTATAGGTGTCTTTAGGTGACATCGGGTTTTGAGTCGTGAAATCGAAACATAATTCAAGATAAAATCTCAAATTCACTCAATTAACCTAAGGAGCATTTGAAACTTAATGGCACACATAGAGGTATAGGCTAGAGACATGTTCTGACGTCTTTAAACATAGGAGTTGTCATTTATTTTCATCGTTGCACTCCAGGGTGATATCCCGTTCCATGTATGTAAGTGTATTGGATCATTATCCATGTACCTTTGAGTATATCAAATGGCGTTCCATGCATGATAAGTATATGGGAACACTCTCTTCAAATGGTTATGAATTAGACAATATTACTATGGATTGTGCTTGCACGTACTTACATCATAGGTCCCCACTAGGTTGCTATCTCACCATAGGTAACCAAGTCGACCACCTTGTACACTGTACTGAACACAACATTTAGTGATATTTCCCACATGTACATAAATTCTTAGTTTATAAAGGTGGTATATTGCAGTTGATGGTGATCTGCTAATCCTTTTTGCTTAGTTTACCCCTTTTTATTTTTATTTGTGTCTTTAATTTGTAAAATAAACTCGTGGAACAACATCTTCACCGTGGAGAAAATCCTTAGTAGATCTTAGGTTGAGACTAATGGTGATAGTTCCCAATTATACCAATAAAGGAAACCCCTATGATGAGAATCTTGGTCCTTTTCCTTCTTTTGGAAATATTGGTGCTCCTTATATGGCAATGTTGTACCTTCCCGGATTTACCATTGGTTTTCCAGTTTGGTTGTTTTTGACCTCTTTGGTTCCAAATGTCCAAATTGCTTCTCAAACAAGTAGTCCTCCACCTGAACAACATCAACCTCAGGTTGATCCTAAATTTGACCCTTTTCCTTCTTCACCTCTTGTTTCTTCATCTCTTTCTTCCTCCTCACTTGGTGAAAGTATTGATTATAGTAACCAAGAAGTTAAGAAGAAGAAGAGTCTACCAGGCCAGGAGGTAACTCCTCAAATGAAATCTATTTATTCATTTAGATTGTTCATAGTTATATACATGAGGGAGTGACTCTTGGGATTCATCTCTTGATGACTCTTCCTTTTCCATTATTTATTATTTACACTATTTACAACTGTTCACCCAATCCTCGTGATTAGGTGTGGGAAGAATAGTGGTAGTGTTAAACAAAACACACAGACCAATATATTAAAATGAACAATGTTTGCAGGATGTCCTACCGGCATGGGCATTGTTGTTATACAACAGTGGCAGTGTTAAAAGAAACAATGCAATGCACTGTGATACCTCACATGATGTGCACCAGGACTCTGCTCATCAATGACAGAAGCTTCTCCGGACATAGTCACTATAAAAGCCCTACATTCCTTAATAGTTGCCCACAGTTGTGCATCTGAAAGGGTTTGTGTTCAATCCTATTATTGACACCACAGTTCTATTGCGCAGCTCTCAACACCATGGTTCACCTTGGCAAGATGCAGGAACATGACCATCAAAGTATTTGAACACAACTGTCAATCTTCCATTGTAGTCTTAATGCATAGACAATGCTAGAGTGTTAACGTATATCTCACACCATGGTATTCAAACTCAACATGATTTAACCAACATTATGGCCAACATTATAGAACTTATGTAACAAATAAGTCACAATTTTAACAGTCACTTTAGATAGGACAGAACTTAGAGAATGATATCAGGGAAAAAAAATTGACAGAAATGATGGATTCTAGAGCTGCTAAACAAATGGCATAAGGGAGTTACAAGAGAAGAAAACTAAAAATAGAGGCTAGCTTTGATACCATGTCAGGCCAGGAGGTAACTCCTCAAATGAAATCTATTTACTCATTTAGATTGTCCATAGTTATATATATGACAGAGTGACTCTTGGGTTTCATCTCCCGATGACTCTTCCTTTTCCATTATTTATTATTTACACTATTTACAACCATTCACCCAATCCCCATGATTAGGCATCAACAAAATCCAAATGAGAAGGGGGGAACCTAGAAACCATTGCTACCCATGCAACTAGTATGGAGAAACTTTCCAATCAACCTTGCAAAGTTAAATTCCCTTGAAATTTATGTAAGGGTCACCACCCTTTTAGAGATTGTCTTGGTATGCCACATGTATTAGAAGTGTGTTCCACAAGCTCACATCAGCCTTGGTCATCATCCTATAGAGGTCACGTCGATAACAAACCATCAATTAGTGATAGTAAGGTTCACGGGAAAAAGAGTAAAGTTAAGTTTTCCTATAAGTTATGTGAAGGGAATCATCTAATTCACCTTTTCCCTTATATGGATGAAGCATCCAAATTGTTGGGAATCTGACTATTTCTCAACCACAGCTTCCAACTAGATACTAGAAGCTTTCCCCTAATCCCCCACTATTTGATGGAGTGATTGATCATAATCAATCTCTAGTCAATCCCACTCTCTCTAAACGTGCATCCCATGAGTCTGTTCCTGACCAAACATTGGTAGAGAACATGGTTGACTTAATTCCACCATTTGTTGATTGTACCTTTCCCATAGAGAGAAAGTCTCATACTACTCAGGTTCTTCTCGTTTCTTTAGGTTCCAATGACTGGGGGGGAATCCTCCGATTCCAACAACACAAGGGGACAATCCTCCCATTCCCACAACACAGGGGGGAAATCCACCCATTCCTACAACCCATGGGAGCATTTCTCCCATTCCCATATCACAAGGGGGAAATTATACCATTCCCATGACACCCCTTATAAGTAGTATGGTCACTTCCTTTGATTGGAGTCAACTGGCAAGATATCGTCTTCCTCCTTATGTGCCCTTTTAGATCATAATACAGGCTTGTAATATGGTTGTAACTAGCACAATTATAGATGAAGGCACATCTGTTAGTATTTTTTCCTCAACTACGTGGCAAGCTTTAGGTTCTTTGTAGCTTTTTCCCATAACCAAAATCTGTTGGCTTTTAACAAAGGAACTAGTCAACCATTAGGGATCCTTCCTCACTTGCCTAGTACTTTGGGAGGAAAGACTGTCTATAATAATGTGATGGTCTTCTAAGGCCCTTTGGATTTTAATTTTCTCCTTGGGCATGACTATGTTTAAGACATGGGAGCTCTTGTCCCTTCACTCTTTCATGTGATGTGTTTCCCACATGAAGGAAGAATCACGACCATTGAACAACTTTCATTTGTTGGTCCTAATTTGACTCCCAATCAATCAAATTCCCTAAGAATTCCAAATATGAAAGAGATATTTTCCCCACCATAGGTTAATTATGTGGCAACATGTCCCATGCCCATACCTACTAATGAAAATGAGCATTTCACTGCGTTCTCAACTTCGTTTGACCTAGATGCAGTAGGTGATATGGTAAATCATTTACTGGGAGCATTGGAATTTGATCTTTCCATTGGATCCTTTGATACCTTCTAGAGCGTTATTCTCCCATACAGAGGACCTTTAGAAGACATGGCCTTTTCGGGGCCATGATCTAATCCCTTGAGTAGATTTCTTTTTCTTGTGTCAAGCTTGTGTAAAAATGAAACCACTCTCAAGCATAGTTTTTCCTTGTTTCAAGCTTGTGTAAAAATGAAACCAATCTCAAGCATAACTTCCCATGTTTCAAGCTTGTGTAAAAATAAATCCATTCTCATCCTATCCTTTGTTATTTCTATTTTTATCGTCCTATTTATGCCAGATGAGCCTTGGTTTTCTCTTTCCATTGTCATCATCTGCCTGGCCGATCATACACTTTCACTTGGTTGTTTTACCCTTTCTTGAGGAACCGTTGCAATGAGTGGTATTATTAGCCAACCTCTTGAAATTTTCATGTTTTTAGTAGTTCCATCATGACTGGAACCAATTTCTACCCTTTATATGACTCGTTCTTCCAGGAGTTCTCTTTCATCTATTTTTAGACTCCCTAAACATGATAAGATTGTCAAGCACTTGTATTTCCGAACTCGTTAAAGTAAATGAAAAGGCATCTACCCAGTATAAGTTTAACCCTTTTTCAGACTGAGATAGACTATTTATGAAAAATGAATACTTTAGTCGAACATGAATAAAAGGTTCTCTCCTAGGTATTGTTTTATGCCTTTTTGGGCCCAAGAGACAAATTTACGAAAAGGAACCTTTGGAGTTTTATTTTTCGTCTCTTTTTCAAACTCTTTAAACATGAAAAAGATGTCAATTTTCAACTTCGTTCGACTCTAACAACATCAAACAATGATGGACTCATCAAACATAATGAGACCATACCACTCCTTCTCAGGGTTCAAAAATATACTCAGAAGGATTCATTCGAAGGATGAACTTTATTAAACTAAGCACATGTTATCCTCCTCAAGCTTGTTAAAAAATAAAGAGGTGCTAGTAAGAAATTACTGGGAAATTGGGAAAACATGGTAATTTCACCTATTAATGGTAGTGAGCCACTCTTGAACATGACACTCTTTTACTTCATCTACGTGATTGTTGGGTTGGGTAATCTACTTGCCTTTTTGGTTAATCACATACCATATCAAAAGCCTCTATAATTGGTTTTGGGTCAAAGCTTCCAACTCCATCCAATGTTGCAGATATGTTCAAGATAATTCCTTCAGTTGATATCTGTTACGATACTCTTAAGCCTCTTTTCATGTCCGTAGCTCCTGAATTAGCTCTATAGCAGTGTCATTCTCTCTCCAAAGTCTTGATAACTGTTTCATGTCATTGACGGGGGATACATTAAGACCCTCCTGCAATGAGTCGCTTCATGTTGACATCATCTTATTATTCAAAAAATTGACTTAGAAACCCCCTTTAGTACCTTGGGAATTGCATACATCAATGGGAAGTTTCCTTGCTTTCGGCAATAGCTTTTCATTATTGGCATTCGACTAAAAGATTTTGTGTGGTGTTCGACTTCAACTCATCTATTCACACCAAACAGATTGTACTGCAGTACCTTGAGAGGAATTATCATTATCAATGGTTTCTCTCGCATCGGTTAATGAATTACATCATTGGTCGGTAATCAGATGGTGTCTACCATGTTCAACATCAACTCATTTATTCACATGATTAGACTTATACTATCGATTGGCTAAGACAGAAGACCCCGATCTAGTTTCATTCATCATGGTTGTGATTTCAGGATTCATACTAAGATCACAAAGTATGATGGTTATGATCACATCGACATTCATCTAAGCATGGGTCCACACTTTGTTTTCAATGGACGAGATTTTTTTATCATTGTACATGTAATATGCCTTATATGATGAGTATGGGCATGCCTCCCTCAACACTGATATCATGATGAAAATATGTATTGTAACAGATAATAATCTCAACTAACTTTTTCTTGATCTAGATTTATCACAACATAAAGCACGTCAGTCCTCAACCATTACTTCTGACTTCGTACTTTAGGGGGCAATCTGTTATAGGCCATTTTGTCACATCAATCTAAAAGTTCTACAAACCAGATCAATCAACATCCTAAAACTCTGTCATTATCTCTTTGCAAATCCCTAAGCATATGTTCTCCAAAAAGTCTGAGTTTCTAGGAAAATCAACCTAAAAACCATGTTTTTTTCCCTAATGCACCATGCCCTTTGGTCCACCTGCGCTGGTTTCATGTTGCATAACTTAGCAGTTGCACTGATCAACATGGGTTGCTCTATTATGCAACTGTTCTAATCCTAGAAATTCGGGAAAATTAAAAAATCTTTCCAAAGCTTCCTCTTCTAGAAGCTTCCAAGATGGTTTTAGCTATTTACCGTGGATAAGAGCTCCAATCCCATCTGATTCTATCTTGGAGGCCTCATCCCTTATCCCTTGAGCTCATCCTCCCATCATAAGTGGATCTCAAGCCTAGATTAGTAATTGGATAAGAGTTCCCTAACTACCACGCTCCTCCTATAAATTTACTGCCTCCCATAAGGTTTGGATTGGCTTTTGGAGATTGCTAGTGCGCTCATGTTGTTGCTTTGAATCTAAAGAAGTCATCACATTCATCCATTAGGGTTGGTTTTGAGGTGTGCTTTGTGACGAGGAAGGATGAGTTAACTTGGGGAGACATATACAAGATCATATTCTATTTATGGTTGTAAACTCTTTCCTATAAGTGATTAGAGACTTCCACAGTTATTCATATTGTTGCAGGGGTTTCCGATTAGAATTGTGTAGTATTTGTGATCCGTCCAATGTTTCAGATGGTAACTCCATCCATCATCAGGGACTAAAGAGCTTAGCGAGTAAATGAGTGTTGAAGAGCCTATTTATAGGAGAAAAGGAACTAGGTATATGTTGGGTTAACGATAACAAATAATAAGTTAAATTAGAAATAATAATTATAAATTATTTGACTAAATTCATATTTTTGAAAAATAATAAGAATGAATTATTAATTAATAATAATAAATTTAAATTTAAAATATTAATATTATTTGAAAAAAGGGAAATAAAGAGTTAGGAGTTAAAATACGAAATAATGAAAAATTAAATAAGAAAAAAATAAGATTTCGAATAAAATTAATTAATAATAAGAGGGGTTACATAAAAATTAAAATTAATAATTAAATAATTTAAAATAACAATAAGAATTAGCCAAATTGACCAAGTTTCAAATAAAGAAAACGATTTTAAATAAATTGAAATAAGAATTAATAATTTTTATCTTATATTATATGTGTTGTGTTTTTATATTTCAATAGTTAAAAAGAATTAGAAGGACTAATGCTAAAATAATGAGAATTGGGAGCTAAAGAAAGAGTTTATAAGATTAAGAATTAAAGTGCTAAATGAACACAAAAAGAATTAATAAAAAAATGATAAAATTAAAATACTTGTTTAAAAATTAGTTAAAAATAAATTAATAATTAGATAATACATAAGAATTTGCTAAGATCACCCACAAAAAATTAGTTAAAGAATAAAAGATTTAACATAAATTAAAGTTGGAGCATTATTAATTAAAAGAAAATGAAAATTCAGAGGGGGAGGGCGATTAAAGACTTCACCAAGAGGGGGGGAAGGGCAATTAAAGACTTCACCAAGAGAGGGGGAGAAGGTAACCAAGGGAGAGCAAGGAATCAATGGGTGAGATCAAATAAGTCCAAGCACTTAATGTATTTCGATCAATAAAAAATCTTAGCCTATGTATTATTCTATAACTCTCTTATTATTCGAGAAGCCCTCCAAATCGAAAAGAACCCTAATAATTTTAATTGGGTGATAGTTACAGGCTTTGTGAATCCTCGAAACCTGTCATCTGCCATCTCACCCATTGATTCATGACCCTCCCTTGATTACCTTCTCCCCCTCCCTTGGTGTCATCTTTAATCGCCCTCCCCCTCTAAACCTTCCTTTTCTTTTAATTAATAATGTCCCAACTTTAATTTATGTTAAATATTTTATTCTTCAATTGATTTTTTATGGGTCATATTAGCAAATTCTTATTTATTATCTAATTGTTAATTTACTTTTTACTAATTTTTAAACAAATATTTTAATTTTATCAATTCTTATTAATTCCTTTTTATATTATTTTGGCACTTTAATTTTTAAATCTTTAATCAACTCTTTCTTTTACTCCCAATTCTCATTATTTTATCATTAATCTTTATAAAAAAAAATTAACTATTTATAAAAGAAAAATATTAATTCTTATTTCAATTATTTTAAATGGTTTACTTTATTTAAGCTTGCTCATTTTGGCTAATTCTTTGTTTTTATTTTTAAATTATTTAATTATTTAATTTTAGGAACCTTTTTATTAATTAATTTTTGATTGAAATCTTATTTTATTTTTTTATTTAATTTTTAATTATTTCGTATTTTAACTCCTAATTCTTTATTTTCCCTTTTTTCAAATATTATTAATATTAATATTTTAAATTTTAAATTTTATTTTTTTATTGTTATTATAACTAATTCTTATTATTTTCAAAATATGAATTCAGTCAAATAATTTATAATTATTTTTTTCTAATTTAACCTATTATTCTTAACGGTTAACCCAACGGATACCTAGTTCCTTTTCTTCTATAAATAGGCTCTTCAACACTCAGTTACTCAGTAAGCTCTTTGGTCCCTGATAATGGATGGAGTTACCATCCGAAACGTTGGATAGACCACAAATACTACACAATTCTAATCCAGAAATCCCCAACAACAACTCTTTCCTATAATTATCAATACAAAGCGCATCTTGTTTTCCTATATGTGTTGTGTTATGTTTGCACTCATGTATTTCAATACCATTCTGATTCAATGAATAGAGATGTTAGATTATGCTATGTGGATGTTGTGGATCCTTTACTTGTTTTAGTCATGTGTGCAAGTTCTAATTATAGCACTTTGAGCTAGAATTGGAGCTTACAAGCGAGGAGGAAAGGAAGTCTTGCTACATATTCGAGATAGGTTTCGTTCCCATACTCTAATTTCTCTAAGGAAAACTTCATGGTTTTTGTCTTATGTTGTTCTAAATCAGAGCACTAGATCTAGGGAATTCACCTTTGTATGCAATCATGAAAATTCTGCCTAACGGTGATAGGATAATATATATATATATATATATATATATATATATATATATATATATAATGGTTTGAAAGCTTATTACGTGTAAATGAACATATTGTTGTAAGACATGGAAAGGCATGCGCAGCCCTGGCAATTGTCGTAAGTTCTAGTGTTAGACCTAGGTGATAGGGGGCATGTCGGTTAACATATACCCTAGATATAAGCTTTAAGGGGGTTAAGGGATAGACTAAGTGGGGCTGACTCATTCCTCTTAACAAAATGCTTCAATGAGATTATGGTTTTATTGGTGAGGTGAAACCATAGATGCTAGCTCTAGAGAGGAGAGCATCAGACTTAGAGAGTGCAAAGGTGAGAATATATGCTATATAATATATATATAGCATGGAGTTGAAAGTTTATTACATATAAATGAGCATGTTGTTGTAAGACATGGAAAGACATGCGTAGCCCTGTGAAATTGCTGGTAAATTCTAGTGTTAAACCTAGGTGATAGGGGACATGTCAGTTCAACATATACCTTAGGTATAAGCTTTAAGGGTGTTAAGGGATATACTGAGTGGGTCTGAATCATTTTTCTTGACAAAATGCTTTAATGGGATGATGGTTTCATTGGCGAGATGAAACCATAGATGTTAACTCTAGAGTGGAGATTATCAACCTCAGAGAGTGCAAAGTTGAGAATATGTGCTAAGAAAGAAATCTCTCTCTATATATATATAATATGGAGTTGAAAATTTATGCACACTATTGTAAGACTTGGAAAGGCATGTGTACCCTTGGGAAATTTTCGGTAAATTCTAGTGTTATACCTAGGTGATAGCAGGCATGTCGGGTTAACATATACCCTAGGTATAAGCTTTAAGGATATTAAATGCTAGAATAAGTGGGGTTGAGTCATTTCGCCAGTTTGGCTAGATTTAATTAAGGTAAACTCCAAATCGAGGTTTAAGGGGAAATTGTTAGGTAAAATTGACTCTAGAAAAGAGTCAAAGTTGATTGGGTCAAAAGTAGTGGTTTTAGGCCCATGGTAATTTTCCTGTGGATTGCATGTGATGGAGCCTTGAAAAGGCATGGATGAATTTCTTATAGTATGGCTTGGGAGGTGAGAGATAAAGGCTCTCATGGATGGCGTAACCAAGGTTTTTGGCCAAGGACTAATGAAATTCCATTTGTTGCGATTTCCCCTAGAGTTGGGATTTTCTCCCAGGATAAACATGGTCTTAATATTTATAGTTTGAGTTTTTTCCCAGTAATTTTAATTTTTCTTCTCTCCAATTATATTTTAACACCAACTCTGTTGTGGTCTTTCTTGCACAGAATTGTAGCTCCTTTGTGACACTTTGATGTAATTTGTGCAAATTGTCCAATGATAGTTATGATAGGACCAATTCCACATGGGTCAAGCCCTATCCATGTTGTTTCATGTATACACTTGGAAATAACATCGTATTTGGTCATATCTGTAGTGCATAATAGTCTCCTGATGTCCATGATGATTGGGACTACATCGACCTTGTGTCAATCACTCCGTTGCACTCTATGCCTCTGTCTAGACATTGTGTTCTATCCCTGCTGGGTGTTCCATGAATATTTTACTTGAATCGAAAAGTTGTCATAGTTGCTCCAACTTATCCTGTGTTCTTATCTATATCTATTTTTGTTGTTGTGCCACTTTCTCAAGTTCCTCTTTTGTCTTATCCTTGACTTGTTACCCAATCTTCTCGATGTCATCCTTAGATAATGATTGGAGTTGGGTGACCAATGGTTTCACTGATTTTCTCTTTGTCCTTGTGCATGAGGTTCTTTCTATTGTAATCTTCTTTGACTTGTGCTTCTCTTGAACCTGTGTAGTGTCCTCTTCCTTGAATTCACATGCATCATCTCCTTGTCCTAACTTCTATGCGGACTCGTTGAAAAACTTCTCCTATTTCAGATCCTTACTACTTTCAATGTTCTCAACATTGTCTGTCTCTTCCACAAGGAATTTCCAATCCGCTTCCCAGTCATTTATTATGTGGCTGACCTCTAGTTCAGTTAATCTATATGATCTCAATCCACTACTATGCATGATCTCTCTTTGGCTATGTGAACATAAAATGTGGGGCGACTTTCCCCTGAAAGCTTACACCACCTATGGTGATATGCACGATATAATTTATATTGTTTTCCTGACCACCTCTTTATAAACATGAAATGTCATATTTTTGTCTAATTGTCTCTTCTTATGCGTGGTACACCATAATGAGTCTTACCGAGGTGCCGAAAATGGTTTGTGCTCCACTTATGGAAATCGTGTCTCCCCTAGCTCTCTCCATGTGACTAAGGCAATGAGAATCTGGAGCCATGCATAGTGGAACTCCATATTCTTGTCTTGTTCCTATCGAAATTCTGTAAAAAGCTAGTTTAAGCGGAAGGCGGCCTAGTTCATATGGGATCCTATTGTTTTTTTTTTTTTTTTTTAAAGAAGGGATTTTTGTATCTTCACTTGTGGGTATTCATTGGATTCTTTTTTTGTTTTTGTGTTTTTTTTTGGCCGTAAAGAAGGGATTTTTGTATCTTCACTCGTGCGTATTCATTGGATTGTTTTTCGTAAATAAGGGCTTTGTATCTTCAGATCCTTACTACTTTCAATGTTCTCAACATTGTCTATCTCTTCCAATCTGCTTCCCAGTCATTTATTATGTGGCTGACCTCTAGTTCAGTTAATCTATATGATCTCAATCCACTACTATGCATGATCTCTCTTTGGCTATGTGAACATAAAATGTGGGGCGACTTTCCCCTGAAAGCTTCCACCACCTATGGTGATATGCATGATAATTTCTATTGTTTTCCTGACCACCTCTTTATAAACATGAAATGTCATATTTTTGTCTAATTGTCTCTTCTTATGCGTGGTACACCATAATGAGTCTTACCGAGGTGCCGAAAATGGTTTGTGCTCCACTTATGGAAACCGTGTCTCCCCTAGCTCTCTCCATGTGACTAAGGCAATGATAATCTGGAGCCATGCATAGTGGAACTCCATATTCTTGTCTTGTTCCTATCGACATTCTGTAAAAAACTAGTTTAAAGGTGGCCTAGTTCATATGGAATCCTTTCTTTTTTTTTTTTTTTTTTTTTTTCGTAAATAAGGGCTTTGTATCTTCAGATCCTTACTACTTTCAATGTTCTCAACATTGTCTATCTCTTCCAATCTGCTTCCCAGTCATTTATTATGTGGCTGACCTCTAGTTCAGTTAATCTATATGATCTCAATCCACTACTATGCATGATCTCTCTTTGGCTATGTGAACATAAAATGTGGGGCGACTTTCCCCTGAAAGCTTCCACCACCTATGGTGATATGCATGATAATTTCTATTGTTTTCCTGACCACCTCTTTATAAACATGAAATGTCATATTTTTGTCTAATTGTCTCTTCTTATGCGTGGTACACCATAATGAGTCTTACCGAGGTGCCGAAAATGGTTTGTGCTCCACTTATGGAAACCGTGTCTCCCCTAGCTCTCTCCATGTGACTAAGGCAATGATAATCTGGAGCCATGCATAGTGGAACTCCATATTCTTGTCTTGTTCCTATCGACATTCTGTAAAAAACTAGTTTAAGTGGAAGGTGGCCTAGTTCATATGGAATCCTAACTTTTTTTTTTTTTTTTTTTTTTTTTTTTGCCGTAAAGAAGGGCTTTGTATCTTCACTTGTGGGTATCCATTTGATATTGGCTACCATATTTTTATTGATGGAAACTGAATAGTCCACATACATTAATTTCATTTCTCTATGCAAAATGAGAAATTTTGAGTAAGTTCATAATACGTGATTGTGCCAGGCCTAACACCCACTCCTATGGTTCTACTATGACAATTGGATCATTTGAGTTTATGACCTATCGTAAATAATTCTTTGGTGCTAGGTCCAAAAAATTATCGACATATGTGGTGTCATGACATGAATAATTCAGATTTCTCAATTGCATCAAGAATGTTCCCACGTGTGAGAACTCTAGGAGAGATCATTGGAATCACCGTGGGATACTTCAGATCCTTTGTTATATGTATGAGTTTTGTGCTAGGCTTCCTTGGTGGCATACAATCATGGAAATTTTCCCTGTACTGAACTAGATGGACTCGGTGTGTGTGTTTATGTTTGACCGGGTGTTGTAGGCTACATAAGGGGTAGAGGTGCTTGTGATCCCATTGATGTCATTGTTCTTTCCTTCTTCTTGGATGTAGAGACTCCTCCCCTCATTATTTTCATATTAACTATTTCCTTGATTGCAACTTGTACTATCTACTATCTTGTCTCTCTAAATTCTCACTCTACTCCTCAAATTCTTTAAGCGCAATGAACCCATACAACTAAGTGGAAGAAATTATACCTCTCTGACATATTGTGTGGTTCTCTAGGTTCCATAAATATAAAATATATCAGACATAATTGAATACTCCTTTGCATTGAATTATGCAAGTGGATATTACATTGGTACATGGACTCTTGTAGGTGGATGTCCTGTCAACAACCGCTCATGTTAGATCCACTAATATGGAGATATTTTGTCATTAAAGTGCTTCCACTCGGTCATTGATCTGAATTTAAATAGGAAGGAAACAAATTATAGATATAACCATAAATATAAAGTTTCAGCAACACTTCATTCCGTTAATCTCAAATACTGAAATATTCTTACAAACAAAATGGAAATAAAACTAGCTCGGACGATGGTAGCTTATCTTTGAGAAGAAATGTGGTGGCTACATGCTTCTGAACTATGTTACAATGAGGCTCAAGGGCCTATTTAATATTGAACAACAAGGTAAAACTGTAAAACAACCAAAACATCAACCCTAGGAGATGGAACACCAAGAGTTTGTGGGCTCCATTGGGGTTAGCTGGGAAGCCAACTTCTCCGGGTCATAACTTGGTTATATTATCTCCATTTGGTTCATACGATACCTTGTTGGAAAGATTTCTCAGAGTACTACAAGATTTAGGGAAGGACTGTTCCTACAAGGCATAAGGAATGGGCCTGTTGCGGACCTAAAAAAAACACCGTTTAGGGGGTCAAAAATGCTTTGGAAGTTCAAGACCCGAAAAACTGCTAAAAATAGTATATGTTGCAATAAAAAAGGAAAAAAACTCTCAGAGGTCTAGGTGGAATAGGTGGGTGGCCACCAATATCCACCTGGATCAGTCCTCCCTTCTCAATAAGCAATGGTCCCCATTGCATGCAGAGCCTCCATGAGCTGAGGAAATTTTTGTTAAACCTGGTCCCTAGTGAAGGAGTTGGCTTGGTTTAAAAACTTGATATAGGTGGATCCTCTGTTGGTTAGTGTTCTTGACATGCCTATCCATGCACTGATAAGTTATGACCTGTTCCATGCAGTCTGGGTTTAGCTCTATTGGTGTGAGTTGTTCTGCAATGTTGGATGTGTCAAACAATGGTGGAAAGTATGGCCAAAGGTGGTTTACATTGAACACTAGGTGCAGACCAAGAAAAGGTGGAATGTTGAGCTCAAAGGCATTGTCCCCTACAACATTGGTGATGGTGTATGGCCCATATCGAAGTGGGAAAAGCTTGCGGTGGTTTCCAACAAGGTGCTCCTTCTGCAAATGTAGCCAAACTTTTTCATCCACCTAGAACTTGTATGACACCTGATAATGATCCTCGTGTTGTTTGTACTTAGCATTAGATCTGTCCAATATATCATGGACCTCCTGGAAAATGTGTCGAATGTGCTCAATGAAGTTGTTATCCCTATTGAATTCGGACTGGACGTGAGCCAAATCTTCCTGAATGGTTTCAAATGGTATGGCGCATCAATGGACATATTGGTTGAAATCCCATCCCTGTCTGAAAGGGGTTCTGGCCCGTTGAGCTATGGAGATCTCTTTTGTAGCTGTGTTGGACATAGGGGAGGCTTTCATCCCATGTGTGTGGATGCTTCAAGTTGTACATGAGCAGAATGTGTACCATCATCCCGTTGATGACCTTTGTTTAGCCATTAGCGTGGGGGTGGAAATCCTTGGACTTAGTAAGTTTGGAATCCAACATCGACCAGAGACTTGACCAAAATGCACTTAGGAATCTATTGTATCGGTTTGACACAGTGGATTGTGGGATCCCAAAGTGTACCCACGCTCGCTCAAAGAATATCTTAAGAGTGGCCTCTACTGTGATACTCTTCTTACAGGCCGGCATAATGGCCCTCTTAGAGAGTATGTCAATGACCACCAAAATGTAGTCACTGCCATGCTTAGTAGAAGGAAGGCTCGACATGTAATCCATGGAGATGGATTCCCAAGGTCGACTAGGAGTAGGAAGAGGAGTATGTAGGCCTTGCTTCTTGATGGTTGATTTGGAAATGGCATAGGTAGTGTAGGATCAAATGTACTTCCCAACATCCTGACGAAGGTTTGACCAATAAAAATACTATTGCAGTACTACCATTGTTTTCTCTACACCAAAATGTCTAGCTACCCAACTGTAGTGGGCCTCTCAAATCATCTTGGCACAATCACTTTAGGGAACACATATGTTTCCCAGGTGGCATAAAAATGCATCTTGGAGGTGAAAATTTGGAACTTTCTTACCTTCTAGGAGTGTCTGATATGTGGTGTTGAATTCTAGATTTCTTTTGTAAATATGCGGCCACCCGAAGCCTCATGCCCACAAGAGTCGACCACAGTGATCCACACCATGAATGGTGCTCAGTTGAGGTAGTCTGCAACATTATTGGCACTTCCCTTGTTGTATTTAATGTTCAAATGGACTTGTTGCAGGTATGTGGACCACTTCTGATGGCAATCATTTGACAACTTCGCTTGTGTCTGTATGAACTGTAGGGGTTGGTGGTCTGTGTGGATGACCATTTCCTTCCCCAGAATGTAATGATTCCATTGATGGAAGTCCTACACAATGGAATACATTTCTTTGTCATAGGTTGGATACTTTTGGACTATGCCTAAAGGTGTTTCTCTGTGGTAAGCCACTAGATGCCCCTGTTGAGTAAGAACTGCACCAATATGAGGCATGTGTCTCAATCTCAAATGGTTGTCGCAGTTCTAGTAATGTGATCACTTGTGCAGAGCAGAGGCTATGGTTCAACTAGACAAACACCTTATGTTTGGTTTCGGACCAAAAGAAATTTTCTTTCATTCTGTCCTTGGAGGCTCGACTTAAAGGCTAAGTGATATGAGAGAACCCCAACAAAAACTTGCGTTAGAAATTGACAAGACCCAGAAAGATGTAGAGCTCTGTTAGAGTGGTTGGGGATGGCCAATCCCGAATTACTTGTATCTTGGTTGGGTCCACATGCACACCCTTCTCATTAATGATATACCCTAGATATTGAACCTGGGTCATGCCAAAAGTTCATTTATCCAAATTGCTACACAGCTTGTGTTGGCGCAGGGTTTGGAGGACCTGTCGAATATGGTGGAGGTGTTCTTCTCAACTGTGGCTGAAGATCAATATATCATATAAATACACCACCACGAATGCATTGGTGAAGGGCCACACTATGTCATCCATCAATCTCATGAAGGTTGTGACGGCATTCGTCAACCCAAAAGGCATGACCAACCATTTGAAAAGGCCCTCCTTGGATTTGAAGGCGGTCTTCCACACATCAGAGGGTTCGATAGGGACTTGGTGATAACTAAACTTCAAATCAATATTGCTGAAATATTTCACCCCCTTGAGCTGGTCCAAAAGGTCATCAATCCATGGGATTGGGTACTTATTCCATATAGTGATCTTGTTCAGCACCTGATAGTCAATACATAGTCTCCAAGTCCCATCCTTCTTCTGTACTAATACAATAGGGCTCCCACAAGATGATGAGCTTGGTCTGATGTGCCCCTTCTGTAATAACTCATGAATATGCCTCTTGATCTCATCGTTCTCCATAACAGAGCATCGATAGACTGGTCCATAGGGTAGCGATGCTCCTGGGGTTAGATCGATGGATTGCTTGACTTGATAGTGTAGAGGCACCATCGTAGGTGAGGAGAAAGTGTCCTTGTACTCCTCCATGACCTTGTCCATCTATTGTTGTTGTGTGGAGGAGCCTTGTATGGAATCCGTGATCACCATATTCTTCTTGCCCTGAGGGCGAATCATAAGGAATTTTTTTCCTAGTCTGTGAAATGATCTTACTGCATTGTTTTATAATGATCAAAGATATGGCGGTAAGCGGGGCTACCTCTAGTATCCTATACAACTTATTACCAAAAGTAATAATCACAAATCAAGGTCTAGAGTCATATACAACATGTCACTTCCACAAGTATGGTTGTCCTAATAATACATCACAAACTTCAAGAGGGGAAACATCACATAGTACCTCATCTGTGAAGGGCTTGATGCTGTAGGGAAGGTGACACTACTAGCTAGCGCATAGATCTCGTACTTAGTGAAGCCATCCGATGATGTATGACTGCAGATGCACTATAGTTAATAGGCCCAACCGCTTCACGATCTCTGCTGAAATGAGGTTCTTTTGGCTCTTGTTGTTGACAATGAACTACACCGGAGAACCCTTCACCCACATCTATGAGTGAAAGAGGCATTCCCCCTCCTCTAGATCTTCAGGCTCATTCTTTGAGAGCTTGGTGGTGGCCACAGTGGCAGTGGGCTCTGCATCAATGATCTTCTTCACTTTGTCATTTCCCTTGTTAGATTCTGACTCAAGGTTGAAACATGAGTTTGATTCAGAAGCCTTCAACTTGGCCCGACACTCACTCATGTTTTGAGTGGAGGTCTTATGGAACTCAAACCATTTTCCCATGTCATTCTTTGTCTTCATGGTGCTTTTATTTGCTTTTTACTTCGATGGGTTTTCTTGGGTCGCCTTGCCTTGGCTTTATCCTTTGCTCTACAGTTTGGGGGTGACTTTACCTTGTTTTAGATTTGCAGATCCAAAGCCTCACTTCTTCTGTTTAGACTTCTGCTCAATCATAACAGTGTATCGGTACATCATGCCGAGTGAGGAGATTTCTAGGAACTCCATATTGTCCTAGATGTACCTGTGTAGGAAGTCGTGGTATTTGAGTACCGAATGTTGCTCAGAATCCTTGATATCCAACTTCGTGAGAAGGGCATGAAAAACATTGGTAAACTCCAGCATGTCATGCTCCCTTCCTTGCCACAACGTGGCCACTTTATGTATTTACCCTGATAGTTCCTGAAAGGGCATTACTACCCCTTGATGGCATCCCAGAACAAATTCCAAGTGGGTGCAGCTGAAAATAGTGAGGGTGTACTTTCATCCTTCTTATCACAATAGGTTTCCCACAAGTCCTTGACATGGGGGCCAACTTTGAGAAGTGAAAAGGTGATATTTTCCCAGCTGGAAAAATAATGAACAAAAAAATATATTTCTAGTAGATTTAACCATTTATCTACAACATCCTCATCTATTTAACCTTCACATATGGGGATGTAAAAGTTAACTTGTACCTTAAAGGGTGTGGAACTTATAGAGTAGCTGCTGGAAGGAGATGCATTGTATTTGGGTAGTCGTTGAAGGATCTGGGCAAAGTTGTCCATCATCATGTTCCTCTGTAGCTCCAGGTCTTTTTTGAGCAAGATTTTGAAAGGAACTCCTTCCCCCTCGTCTTTCTTCTCTTCTGCCATGGGAGCTTGTCAAGGTTTGCAAGGCTGGTCTTGCAAAGGATTGACTAGTTTGAGCCCCAACTCATTATATCCCGACCTCGTTCGGGACATGCAAAGAAAAACAGAGAAAGAGCAGGCCACTATGATACCACTAATCCAAACTTAATCAGGAACAAAACAAACTACAAAAATAACCATAAATACAAAGATGCAGCAGAAATAACACTTCATTTCATTAATCGCAAATACTAAAATATGCTTACAAACAAAATGGAAATAAAGCTAGCTCAGGTGATGGTAGCTTATCTTTGAGAAGAGATGTGGTGGCTACATGCTTCTAAACTATGTTACAATGAGGCTCAGAGTCCTATTAATTATTGAACAACAAGGGAAACCCTAAAAAAACAAAAACCATAACCCAGGAGATGGAATGCCAAGAGTTTGTGATCCCCTTTGGGGTTAGTTGGGCAACCAACTTCCCAAGGTCGTAACTTGGTTATATTATCTCTATTTGGTGCATATGATACCTTGTTGGAAATATCTCTCTAAGTACTACAAGATTTGCGTCAATCCAACCATTAGATAACCGCAGACCTAAAAAAATGCCATTTAGGGGGTCAAATAGGCTCTAGAAGTTCAAGACCCGAAAAACTACTAAAAATAGTAAATGCTGCAATTATCAAGGAAATAGATGAAACCGACTGGAGGTCTAGCTGGAATAGGCAGGTGGCCACCAATATCCACCTGAATCAGTCATTAATGATGTGGATTTTTAACATTTACATATCCATGTTGTTCAACCTACATGGCGAATGGTGATGTTTTTAGGTTCTTTTTCGCCTTTTGGTTCCCACTTTTTCCATAGTGTTAATGCCTAACAATTTGTTTAATTTTTGGTGAAACTACGTAGTTGTAAATTATGTGACTTCCCCCTATGCACCATTCTTTTCCTTCTAGCAACCTCCCTCTGTCTTGTGTCGTTCCCTAATATATATATATATATATATATATATAGTAGCAATATGCGGAACATCCTTACTATGCATAATATTGGCTACTCCTATAGAGTTTCAACCAACTTCCATTAACAAAACCTTCTATTGGATCTCCATTTAGATTTTCCAAGAGAAAAACCCTTTCTTATGTCACATTCTTGATCTTATATGGGCCTAACTGATGCATTTGAAATTTCCCTGGATGCTTCAAGAATTTGTTGTCATACAACAAAACCTAGTTAATTGGCTGAAATTTGTTCTCTTTTATACACTTAATATGCCAATCTTTCTCGCATGCTTTTTGGAGATTTTAGTGAAATCTTTCTTTCATACGGTCTTTTTCTAATCAAAATAGCTCTAACAATCTATTTTCTACTACACTAATATCAATCAAGTTCGCCAATGCACAAAATTAACACTCTAAATTCCATAGGCATCACTACTTCTTGTTGATATACTAGCCTAGAAGGTTTTTGTCCTATCAAATTATTACATATGGTCCAATAAACCCACAGGACTATTAGAATTATTACATCCCAGTCATCTCGTTTTACATTGCATAATTTTGCTAAGCTTTTTTCCATGATATTTTTAAATGCTTCAACAATGCCATTAGCCTATAGATGATAGGGTGTGCTCTTCTAATGGTAGAATTGAAATTCTTCTGTTAAGGCAGTAACTATCTTATTTAATAAGTGTGGGTGCCTTAATCAATTATAAGTATTTTGGGACACATGAATCTTGTAACCACATTCTTAAACATAAATCACGCTATTTTTTCCATGTTGCAGTCTTTAATAGGTTCTACTTCAACCCACCTAGTAAGATAGTCTGTTATAAATATTATATATTAAGCCCCTTGTCTATTTTTTGGTGGGTCAATAGGCCCAACAAATTCTACGACCCACTTTTTAAATTCCTATAATGTCACTTATGGAATTAAGGTCATTTCATCCCTTCTGTATGCTTTCACAACCTACTGACATATATCACAGCTTTGACAAAATTCCTTGGCATCCCGATAAGAGTTGGCCACCACAATCCTATGCCTAGGATATTATGCACATTAGATATTTCTAGATAGTGGACTCCTACAATTCCTTCATGTGATTCTGATAGTATCAGAGGATATTTATGTTCCAAGACACAATGATGAGGTATTCCAACTATGCCTAGCTTGTACAGGCAACCGACTATGAGTTGATAATCTACTGACTTCACCAACAATTGTTTGTTCCACACTATTATATATTATGATGAGGCTACTCTTGTGTCCAGGAATTGGGTGATTTATGTGAAATAGTCATCAAACATATTTATTATGAACCAATGTGCATTTAATAGGTTTTCATCAATATTCCTTATATCTTCTCTAGTTACTATGCACGATAAATGATCTAGTCCTGCGTTAAGCCTCCCTGGTTTTACAACTACTTCAAATCATATTATTGGAAGAGAAGCAACAACCTACATATCCTCCCCTCCAACATTGGCTTGTTAATGAGGTACCTCCGTGTAGAATGTTCAGTATACATCTTGAAGTGTGACCCAAGTAGGTAGTGTCTGAACTTCTGCAACACATACACCATTTCCAAGCCTTCTCACTCTATAATGGTATAGTTTTGGTCAGTAGTTGATAATTTCCTGCTATAAAATGCAATGGGGTGATCTATGTCCCATTCTCCTAGATGGGCTAAAATTGCACCCAACACTATGGATGGTGTATCCACATGTATGTGAAACTCCTTCCCCTAATCTGGAGAAACTGAAATTGGTGTAGTCATCAATTTCTCCTTTAAGGTGTCTAAATCTTGTTTACACTCTTTCATCCCATTAGAACCTAACCTCCTTTTTCAACAATATTTCTAATGGGGTTGTAATTTGTGTATATCCCCTTATGAAATTTCCTATAATACCTTGTATGACCTAATAACTGCATGCAAATGTGGCATTGAGGTAAGTGGATGTAAATCTACTATTACAACAACTTTTGCAAGATCAACCAATAGACCTTGCTTGCACACTACATAACCCAACAAAATGAAGAATGTCAAACAAAATCAATACATTTCTTCAAATTTAGCCAAATTTGTAGCTGTCTAATTTATCAAGCATTAAGCATAGAACACCAATATAATTTTTCAAGAGGTTGAATATTGTCCAATCATCCAAATATACCTCCAGGAACTTGTGGATAAAATTTTTAAACATTTCTACTACAACTATGGAGAATATTGCAGGTGTGTTCTTTAGACCAAAGATCATGACAATATACTAGAAGGTTCCCCATTCCTTCAGAAATGTAGTCCTATGTATGTCTTCTAGCACGATCTTAATATGATGATAGCCCAAGAATCTACCAGTAAATGAATAAGCCTTCTATCCTCCTAAATTCTACAACACCACATATGTAAATGGGGTGGGAAATGGGTCATGTACACAAGCATCATTAAGCTTTCTCAAACCCACAAAGATTTTGATTTCTCCTATCTTCTTGTCTTGCAGTACCATTGGGCTTATCCATTTTGACTCATACTCGTCCAATGATTCTAGCTTCTAACATTTTGTCTAGTTCTTCTTTCACTTTCTACTTATATACTATGCTCAACCTGTATGGTCTTTGTTTGACCAGCTTTGTGCATAATTTCAGGGGAATTTTTATCTCTCCTAGTTCCCCAACAATCCCCTTCATTGATGAAAATTTGGTTGGGAAGATGTCATGGTATCCACGCAGTAAATTACAAATATTTCCCATTGCCTCCTCATCCCAATACTCTCCAATAACTACAAGTTTAGGTTTGTGTTCGGTTCCAATATTCACTTTGAAGGTTCTAATAGGCTTTACATAGTCTATAGACTCTATTGATGGAACTACTACTACATACTCTACTATTTTTCGTGCTTGTAAGTTTCTCAGGTCATCCTCTTCATCACATCCTTCTATGACATTGTAACATTCCATGAATTCTTTAATGACTTGGGAATGCTTGTGCACAAAGCACAAGAGTAACGGCTCGTGCGCAGTCTGGCCCTCTAACTTGAAGATCTTATTTTTGACATTCTATAGAGCTTTATCAACTAAAGGATCCTCCAATTAAAAGCTAAATGTTACCTTAAAAATATGAGTTAGTTCTACCCAGTCTGTTGTTCCTCTACGCACCTCTAACTCAATATACTAGTTTCTTGGGATAATATCCAACACATCTCAAATAGATGTACCCATTCCTCCTATGGTATCTTCTTCTTATTCCATGTTGCAATACATTCTTTAAGGTGAGTGGCAGGGAAACTCAACCTAGCACACATTGGTAACATTCCATGAATTCTTTAAATTTTTGGGAATGCTTATGCGCAAAGCATAAGAGTACTGACTCCTGTGCAGTCTGGCCCTCTGGCTTCAAGGTATTATTTTTGAAATTCTATAAATATTTATCAATTGAAGTATCCTCTAATTCAAAGCTAAATGTTACCTTAAATTATGAGTCATTTCTTCCTAGTTTGTTGTTCCTTTGTGCACTTCTAACTCAGTATACTAGTTACTTGGGATATTATTGAATATATGCACAAACAGATGCACCCATTCCTCCTCTGGTATCTTCATCTTATTCCACGTTGCAATATAGTATTTAAGGTGAGTGGTATGGAAACTCAACCTATTGCACCTTAGTTTAGTGACTCTTTCCTCCAACCTGAGCCTAATTTGCAAAAAATGTATACATGTTTGCCAACTTTCCATCTACTCCTAGTGTGTGGCCCACCAACATGCAGGAGTTTCTTTCAAAGCTGCATCTAAAGATTGTAGTCTTAGTTTTTCGGGTACCTATAACTCAAACATTTTTAACAAAAGAATAAACATCTGACACTCCATCAAATTTCGAGGGATTTTGTACCTCTATTGCAATCCATCGAACTACATTGGTAATATATGCACACCTTCTAGTAGAGACTTCATGCAATCTCTATTACCAATTCTCAAGTGCTTCCTTTAAATATAAGGAACAAGAGATAATTCTACACCAAATCAACACGCCATCGACATTCAAATTGACATAATTTTCCCTCTATATAGTGATATTGTAATATTGTTAAGTTATTCCATGTTGAACTCCTCTCTTAAAAGATCCACATGAAAATATCCTTCCTCTTGATCTAACAACGCATTAAACATCAAGTCTCCTTATTCAAAAAGAATCTGCCTCTTCTTTAGGTTGACCACGACCTAGTTATTAAAATCCCAATTTATTCCTAATAAAGTAGGATAAGGATATGTATTTTCTATAATTTCTATCACCTTAAATTCATTGATGCTTCTAAGTCCGTCAATGTTGACTTCTATGCATGTCATCCTGCCAATAGGAAAAATATTGTATTGATTTTCTATTCTTAGATGGATGGGTGACCAAGTCAACTTCAATCCTCCCATCATCTTTCGTGTCATTTTAGGAAGTATATTCACATCTGAGCCTAAATCTAGAATGATATTATCCATGTCATAGTCCCCTATATGCACACCAAATCTAAATTCCCTATTCGTCCTTCATTTGCGCAAAAAATTCTTAAATGTGTGCTTGAGGGTCTGCATGATAGATACTTCTTGTTCATCCTTCATCAACTCCAAATAGTTTTTCAGAAAATTCTTAACAAGGTTTACCTCCTCATTATCTTCTCTAGTTATTGATTTGTCATATATGGGGGGCATATCATATACCAACAATCCTTAAAGTGTAGTCGAGCTTGATGGGCCCCATAATATTATAATCAACTCCCTTTTGGATTCCTTGTATCTGTCCTTTTTTTTTGTCATATCAAACGTTGGGTTTGGTTCTACAAAAAAATTTTACCCATTGATGAAGTTCACTTCCTTGTATGTCTGCTCCTATCCTTGTTCCTCCTCGCATAACTACTCCTACTTTTCGACAGTTCCTATACACTTCAACAACTATCATATAAATGTTCTAACCTCTCTTATCCTACCACTTCACAATCAATTGAAGAAAATCCTTACTAGCATGATCCAATTTCCTACAATATGTACAAGTTGTGTAGGGATTGGTGAAATCACACAATATGTTCTAGTTGTGTGCAATTCTATCAAATTAATGGACCTATACCTCTTCCAAATCATCCCCATCATCTGCCTTGGAAACTTAGTCCTCTTACTTACATTCCTTGGCCTCTACTTGGCTAGTTGTAGGCTCTTGGTTGGTTGTACGTTTTTTCTCATCCTTCAGTCCCCTCTGTCTCTTGTACCCTATATGCATCAAAAGTGCACTCCCATTGATTTACAAAAATCACTTTGGTATTTCTGCATCATTGGATATGTTGTTGGTAAGTGACCCCATACTCTACAAACCTCGCACGAGAGGCCTCTTCCTTGCACAAAGGGTTGGTGGCTCCTATATCCATATACTTTGTCACAATCAAACACTCATTTCTATGATGGCCTTCGTTTCTTCATATAGTGCAACATAACTCCTCACACTTTTTCTTTCCTTTGGCTAGATCTTGTAATTGTAATGTTAATGTTGCCAACTACAACTGAACCTAAGCCATCCCTATGCTATTTTCGCTTCCTACAACGAAAGCTTCTAATTTCATGGAAATTTATAATGCTTCTAAATAGGACATGTTACACAGTATTTTGTCACCGTCCCTGTTGCCCCTTCTCTCATACATTGGAGGACCTATTCCGGGACCCGTGAGAAGTGACATAGCTTGAAAACACCTGCATTGTATCCCTTAAAGTATGTACTCCATATGCCATGAAGACACCTTCTGCAAAATACCCAAAAATATAGCCCTTTCTCCATTGGTGTTGTTCCACAGTGTACCACTCGCGCCAATGGGGGAATTCCTCCAAGGAGGGCGCACCAGCTAGCGCTCTTTCTTAGAGTCGCACTAGCGCCAACCCAGTTGGGTAAGTTTTTAACAAACAAACTTCCGAAGGTTCCTTCCACCCTATCCATGAACTGATTCCAGTTTGAGTTGGTTCAGTTGGGCTTCGTATCTTCCAAGGAGGGAAGTAGTTCTCCACCTCTCATGGAAGCTTCCTAATGATAAGGACAATCCCATGAATCAAGTGTATGGTCTTATCTACTCCTCCTACCTCTATATAATCTTGTTCTTTCCCCTTTGACAAGCTAGTTAGTAATTCTACTTTTCAAGCTCCCAAATCTAAGTCCCAAAGTCTGAGAATTGCTAAGCTCATCTTGCAAGAGGTCTTGTTCATCCCTATGAGGCTAAATCTTTAAGGAGGAGATCCATGTCCAAGTAATCAAGGAGAGAAAGGCTTGTTCCCATCCCTTACAAGCTTTGCAAGGCATGTGGCGATTCACCAGCCCAAAGGAGGATGATGTCGAACTTGGTTGTGTTCTCTTTTGTTATCAATAATAATAGATGACTATCATTATGGTTCCACTCATTTGTCTTTATTATGATGTTGGAGTTGTTCCTTTCTGACTGATACATAGTTGCCTTTTCTTGATTTTATGCTTTATTTGTCGTTCTTTTGCATGTGCAGTGTCTATTCACGAGGATCCTGAGGATTGTGACCAGCTGAGCGAAGAACGGAAGAGACGACCCTTCTGCGAAATTAGCGTTGGGATTCGAGGTACACTCTCATCATTTGCCTTACTTGCAATTTAGGAACCTGCACGTTTTTAGTTGTTTGATTGTTGCAGACCCATTTAGGCTAGTGGGATCGCCTCTGTCTGCAGAGGGGATTTACCTACACAACAATTTGGCGACTCCGCTGGGGAGTTGGATTTTGCCTTGTTTGTTTATCTTGTCTGTTTGATTTGTAAACTTTAGACGGACCCTGAAGTCTGTCTAGATAGCCTTCGAAACGCTATTGCTTTGCATTAGCAAAGTAGATCAACGCTACTTCAGTCCATCTTCGGTTTGGTTTGCAAACTGAACGACTTGGGACTAGCCTTGTTCCTTGATTGCTTCCTTGGTTTCTCCTGCTTGTTTTTCTTTCTGGGTTGGAGACCTGTGTTGTTTTGCCTCTTGAGAGTACTTAGGTATTGCTGGTTTAGCCTTGGATCTTTTGTTTTTTATTTTTACATAGCAAACTCGACTGGTGCTAGTTTATTGTGTGACAGTCGCGCCAGTTGGCGCATGTTGCACACTTACAACCCGCGCCAATCCCTGAAAGGTGCTAGTTGCATCCTGACAGTTGTGCCAGGCCTGTAAACTTTTAATTTTGCTTGGTTATCAATTTTTTGAGCTTTGGTTTTGTCCTAAGTACCTTTTTTAGACTACTGGAGTGTCTTGGAATGTGATTTGACTGGTTTCAATCGCTACCCTTTGGGTGTTTGCTTTTTTCTATCGATTTCGCATTTCTAGCCCTAGGGCATCTAGTGGCCTTGTGAATTGAGCCTTCCTAAGGTGTTTTGATCTTTTTATTGTCCAGTCGACTCTCTTGCTTGCTCCCTTACACTTGTTTGGTAGTCGTGAATCATTTCGTTGCGATATTTAGGTGATTTGCTTCGTCTTCACTTGAATTCTGCTTCGTCTCACTTTGATCCCAGATCACACGGCTCATTGTTGTCTTTGGGACCCTTTTGATTCTTTGGATGTTTGATTTGTGTTTTGAGGAACTGAACGTGTGTGTATTGGTTAGAATTTGTTAGTGTTATTTCTCAAAAGCTCTTTAGTGCATTTTGCCATTATTGAAAAAGAAAATCTCTTTTGCTTTGAAACAATTAATGAAAGTTAGGAATTTTCAATTTGATTAGTGAATTAGTGATCTTAAAGAAAGTTTTATTGATTTGCATTAGCTGCATTAGGGAAACTCTCTGTTGTTTGTGATCGTTTCATTTGCATGAAATCTCTCTAACTCTTTGGTAATTAGCATTCATCGAATGGAATGACATGTTTTGGCATATAGATTGCATTTAGGGATTTTGAGAAATTACATACGGTAGGACCTTAAAACCGAAACTTAACTCAAGATCAACTTTAAAATAAATCGAATGAACTTAAAAACGCATTGAAACATAACGCTCACATTCTAGAGGTCTAGGCTAGAGACATGCTCTAGCGTCGTTAAACCTAGTCACTTTTGTTCTCACATTAAGGTTGGGTGATTCCTCCTTGTGTGATTCAACTGTGGTCTAGTACAGACTTGTGCTCCCACGTACTGTCGTGTATATATGGGGAGACTCCACTAGGTTATCATCCTTGATCCACAGGAAGCCATGTCTGCCGCCTTACAGCCCGTAACGCACCGAACATAGCATTCGGGAAGATTGACTGCCTACGGAAAGTCCTTGGCTTTCATATGATTGTTAAGGTGTATATGCAGTTTTACGGATTGTCTGGTAAAACCCTTGCCTAGTTTCTCCAGAGTAGTCACTTTTTGATCCTTTTCGGACTCCTTAAAAGAAAAGGCTCACTTGAGCATTTGTCACTTCGGGCTCACTAAATATTCGAAGGCGACTAGAGTCATCTTTTGTCCTTTTCTCGACTCTGAAAACATGAAAAGGTCAAGTTGTGTCCTAATGTCTTAAAAATTTATTCGACCACAATTACATTTACCTTGTTAGATCTTGTGTGCATTAGTTTTGAGTAGGGTCTTTTATCGTTAGCTTGTCTAGGATTTTTGTTTAATTCGATCATCCTGGCAGATCCATCGATCCCATCTTCCGTCCCGAGTGACCAAGGGTCTCCTTCTTCTGCGGCTCCCGAGACACCAGTTTGTGGTGAAACTCTCCCTGTTATTCCAAGTGTCCAACCGTTGAACTCTCGTGCTCCAGAGGACGAGCTTTACGATTTGTTCTGGAACCCTGTTTGGGAGCCTTCCGAAGAGGATTTTCCCTCTACTCCTACTGGTGTTTCGACCCCGATGGCTTCTTCTGATATGGAAGACACATCTCTTGTATCGAGTGGTACACCTGTTATGTTGAGTATTGAGACTCCTATCCCGGCCACATCCCCAGTCATATCTACGCCCTACATTGTTACACCTCTCGGTATTACAGTGCCTGCGCGCTATAGATCTTTGAGGGATGCCATGGGCTCTGGGAGTTCCTCTTCTATGTGGGATAATAACATCATTCTCACTACGGGACCTTTTGTTTCCCAAGTTCACCATACTATTGTCACGTTAGTTCCGACCAATCCGACCGTTTGTGTCGCATCATCAACTCCGGTTGCTTGTGCCGTCACGGCATCTTCCGTTGTAACTACTGTTGTTGGCCCATCCCGTGGTCCGGTACGTAGTGGTCAATCGGCACATGCTGCCAGAGTTGTTCATCCTGCAAGCAGTGCCCCGCCTTCTTCTGATTCCATTTCAGCAGGGGGGGCATATTCTCAATACTTGCATGCTGTCCAAAATCCAGGCGCGCAAGGCCCCTATTACGACCCTATAGGTCATCATTTGTATACCTCCTTGCCATCTCAACCCACAGTTGAGTCTTCAATTCTGTTGAATGTGGCTTGTGGTACCACTGGTTATGGTGGTGGCCAATTCCGTCTCGATCAAGGGCAGCCATATCAAGGACCATCATACCAAGGTCAGCCATCCTACACGCAGCCTAATTATGGGCAGCAATATTATGGCCAAACCTATCCGGGGCAACCTAGAGGCTCGCAAGGGAAACCTCCCAGGGACAACCTTCGGCCTCTGGTGATCCGTCTTTTACATTTCTTGGGAAACCTTCTGGAAACCTGGGACAACCTTATGCTCAACAAGGACAACCTGGACTCCAACAGGGATACACTTCGCGTCAACGCTACGGGAATCCGGGACAACCTTACGCGCAACAAGGACAACTCGGAAACCAACAAGGCTACCCTTTTGGGCAAGGTGGCCAGCCTTACATACAGCAAGACCAGCCCACTGCTTAGCCTAGTCAGCCATCTGGTCTACAAGGACAACCTTCGGTTGCGCAAGGATGACCAAACACCCAGCAAGTTCAACCTTCTGGGCAAGTAGGTCTATCTCAGATCCAACCAGGACAACCTTCCGGCCAGGTGGCCCAACCTCAGTCTTTGCAAGGATATCTCTCTGGGCCTGCTCAACCGGGCATGCAGATGGTTCCTGCTTCTCAAGCTCAACCTGGTTACCAGCCCCATAATCAAACTAGTCTCCAGTCGTAAGGTGGGTATCAATCCCAACCTTCTTATCAAACGCAACCTGGTTCCCAGGCTCAATATGGAGCCCAGAAACTGTGTGGATACCAACAACCCCAGGGGAAAAATCAATTTTCCCCGTATCAAAATTATCAACAGCCGCAGGCCACCCCTTATCAAAATTACCAGCAACCCAATGTTGCTCCTGCAGGTTAGTATGGTAACCAATGGGGCGCTGGGGGGCAGAGCCAGAATCAACCATCCAGTTATGGATATAACCCTTATGGACAGAGTTCCTATGGACAAGGTCCTTTTGGACCTGGTCCATCCGGACAAGGTCAATGGGGGCAACCAGCAACTGGATGGAACTCTGGCCCTACCTCATATCCGCAGATGTCCTTCAACCCACAGCTACCATTTCTAGCAACGTTGGAACTGCCCGATGTGTCGAAGTTAACTAATGATCCTATTTTCTATAATCCACAATGGCCACCATTTCCAACTAAGATACCCGGCGATTGTCCCAAATTCGATGGCAAAGCTGGAGAGGATCCTCAAGCCCATGTAATGACTTATCACCTTTGGTGTTTGTCCAATTCATGGCTTGATGATTCGGTTCGGCTTCGCCTGTTTCAAAGGAATCTCACCGGCTCCGCTGCCAAATGGTACATTGAATTGACCCGTGCGTCTTTTCAAGATTTCAACTCATTGGCAGTGGCATTCCTCACTCATTTTTAGTTACCCATCCGGTACGAGACGGGGACCCATCTCCTTACCTCTCTCAAGCAGGACACAGCTACGCACATCTCTGATCATATACATGAATGGAGAAGGCGTCGTCGGTTGATCAAGTTTTGGGTTCCTGATCAACTCCTCACCGATTGGTTCACGACTTCCTTTGTCCCTAAGATCGCACGGGACATTGCTATGGGAGCTTGTGTGACTGAAGAGCAAGCTATCGCGCGTGCCCAGTACCTTGACTTAGTTTATTCTCAGTCAGGTACTTTATATGAGTATTTTCCTGATGCCCCAAGACCCGGTACATCCAAGGCTCCACCAAAGCCATCTGTTGATGGAGTTATTGGCTCTGTAAATCCGTCGTCCAAAAAATCATCCTCGAACCCTGGGAAGAAAAAATTAAATGCTTCTAACGAAAACACTTCTCAGGGTGGTTCAAATTCTGGAAGTACTTCCGAGGTTAATGTTTTCCAGTCCACCATGGCGAATAAGGCCTTGAAAGGAAAGAAAAAGGGGAAAGCAAAGAATAAGTCTGAACAACCTAAACAGGATTCCTCCAAACCTCCATCCGAGGAAGGAGCTAAGTGCAAACCCAAGTATCCTTGTCTCATCTGTGATGAGGATCACTACACCAAAGACTGCCCAAGGTGGTCCAAGGTTAGTCATTTGTTGAAAGGTGCCCCTGGGATTCCTGTGGTTCTGAAAGAACCTTTCCCCTCTCAACAGACTCAAATGGTGGCTGATCCATCTTCGTCTTCTTCTCCCTTTGGTTCCCAAGTCTTCATGGCCGGATCCATTCCCGTTCATGTAACGACTCAAACAAAGGAGTATCTGTCGTCCGCCGGGAAGGAGCCTGAGCTCCCCTCAAGCGCTCCTTTGTCCAGCTCTGGTCCGCTCCATATCGAGAGACCAAGTACTGAGACGACCATCCGACCCCCTCCCAGAGGAGTACTCAGGAGATCATCTTACAACCCAAATGCTCGTACTGCCCAGCACTATAGCATAGTTGAGGACTTAGCGCAGGCTCCGTCAGCTATGTCCGCTTTAGAGGTTCTCCAGAGCTGCCCCCCTCAGAGGAAGTCCCTGCTATCGGCCATCGGTGGCATCGACCCGACAGATTTGGATTTGATCACCTTTGATCTCGAGAGCCATGTCCCAACACTGCCTCATCAGATCACCTTTCTCATACAAGTCATCATCAATTCGAAAACAATCCATCGTACAGTTATTGATGAAGGCGCGTCAACTTGCATCATGTCTATTGCTTGTTGGAAATAAATCGGGTCTCCGACTTTGAGCTAGTCTCCCACGACGTTGGAAGCCTTTGATGGGAGAGAATCTGGCCCCTATGGTATTCTTCAACGATTGCCGATTAATTTAGAAGGGAAAACCGTTGAATTAGAAGTTGAGGTCGTTGACGCAAATCTTACTTACAACCTCCTTCTGGGCCGGAGTTGGACATATGCCATGCGTGCCGTGGCTTCATCCCTCTTCTGTGTCATTCGTTTCCCTCACCAGGGGAAAATTGTCACGGTAGACCAGCTCTCCTTCTTCGCTTCTTCTTCTTAAGGCAATGTGCCTTTTGTGGAGCATACCTCCGTCCCTTTCGAGAGTGTGGGAGCCGGGCTCTTCAAAGATCCCGCCCTCATGGGTGCTTTCTCACTCCCACCTCGCAACCTCGCCTCCATCAATATGATTTTGGTTCGTTATGATCCCTGGGTCCTTCCCCCCATTGACCAGATAGAATCGTGGGGCGAGGAGATGCCGTTGAGTCCCGCCGAGCTCAACTACATCGAAATCGCTGCTATATCGGCTCCTCCTGCTGAATCTGCTTCTTTAAGCGGAGCTCTTGACTCATACGACCATTCCCCTTGGCTTGGAGAATGTGCCTCCTCAGATCCATTAAAGGAAATATTTCCTTCCGACAAAGCCATCATGGAGACCATGTCTCTCGAGGAACCTCCGTGGTTCAATCTTCATCACCATTCCTCGTTTCTCCCTACCCTTTGGGAAACGTTGGCTTGTCTCGAGCGGTTTGCTCCGTGTCTCCCTTCACAACCTCTTCATACGCCTATTCAGGTCTATCAAGTATCGTCTGAAGGGAATTTGGGGAACATTATGCAGACCCAACCTATCGACATCTCTGTCAAACTAGGGATTGTCGAGAACATCTATATAGGAGTCACATGCACTCCTGAGGAAATTCAAATCTATATAGCTCTTTTTTGCGAGTTCCATGACATCTTTGCATGGTCTTATGAAGAGATGCCCGGAATTGATCCAAACATCGTAGTGCATGAGATACCTACATATCCAGGAGCTAAACCTGTTCGTCAGTGTTTACGCCCTGTGCACCCCCACAAGGCTGCAGCTATCAAAGCGGAAGTTGAAAAACTTCTTAAAGCTGGTTTCATTTACCCTATCCCACTCACAGATTGGGTCTCTAACATTGTCCTTGTGGATAAAAAGCAGGGTACTATTCGCGTCTGTGTCAATTATCGCGACATTAACCAAGCTTGTCCGAAAGATAACTACCCCACACCTTTCATTGACCAGCTCATTTATGAGTGTGTTGGGAGTGAGATATATTCGTTTATGGATGGCTTTTCTGGCTACAACCAGATTAATATCGCACCCGCTGATCAACACAAGACGACGTTTATCTATCCGTGGGGTACTTTCGCTTATAAAAAGCTCCCTTTCGGTCTCAAGAATGCCAGTGCCACTTTTCAATGTGCGATGTCTTACGCCTTTCATGATATCTGGCACATCGTACAGCCTTATTGGGATGACCTTCCCGCTCATTCGGCTAAGCACCAAGACCGTCTGTCACATCTCCGCGAGATTTTTCTTCGCTGTCGACACTACAATATCTAACTTAATCCGCATAAATGTGTCTTCTGTGTAGAATCTGGCTGACTTCTCGGGTTCATCGTCTCCCAAGAGGGCATCCGCTTGGATCCCATTAAAGTTGAAACCATTTTGAATCTTCCTCCCCCTGCTTCTTTGCACCAACTGCAGAGTTTGCAGGGTAAACCAAATTTCTTACGACGATTTATCCTGAATTATGTCGAGGTGGCAAAAGGTTTCACGCGGTTACTCAAGCACGCCACCCCGTTTCGATGGGATGCCATAGCTGAGGAGTCTTTTGCACATCTTAAAACTCTTTTGGTTTCTGCCCCTTTGTTGCAGCCTCCGGATTATCATTGTGATTACACGTTGTATCTGGCCGCTGCTGACACCACCATCGGTATGGTTCTGGTTCAGGATGACGATGATGGCACTGAACACGTTATCTATTATCTTAGCCGCAATTTGTTAGATACAGAATCTCGATATGCTTATGTCGAGAAGTTGGCCCTCGCTGCTGTTTACGCTGTTCAATGCTTCCGTCATTACATCATGTTGCGTACCATGACAGTGATCTCCGATTGCAACCCTATGACCTACATTTTGTCACGCCAGTTGCTGGGGGGCAAATACTCGAAGTGGATAGTCATCCTCCAAGAGTTTGAATTGGAATTTACTACTGCCAAGTCTAAGAAATCACTTGTCTTTGCTGAGCTGTTGTGTTCTTTGCCATCCACTGCTACCTCCTCTCAGTTAGAGGATTCCATTCCAAACAAAACTCTCTTCCTCATTAGCACCCTCGATCCCTGGTACGGGGATATTATTGTCTACTTGCAGACATCCTCCTTCCGTCCCAAGACCTCTAAAGATGCTCGCTGACTGATCCGATATCAAGCCCAACCATATCGCGTCGTTGGGGACACCCTGTACCGTCTCGGTGTTGATTCTGTTCTTCACTGATGTTTGACTTTCGAAAAAGCAGAGAGAGTTCTGAATGACTGCCACTCTGGTGCATGTGGCGGTCACATGTCTGGATATGCCACCGCACAGAAAATCCTCCGTTCTGGCTATTTCTGGCCCTCCATTTTCAAGGATTGCATTCTTGTTGTCCGTTCGTGTCATGAGTGCCATATTTACCAACGGAAGATGTGTGCACCCCCTGCTCCACGACACCCCGTTGTAACCGTCGGCCCTTTTGCCAAATGGGGCATCGATTATGTGACCTGTAACCCTCGCTCGGCCAGGGGGCATGGGTACATCATCGTTGTTGTTGATTATTTCACGAAATGGGCCAAGGTGATGCCTACATTGTCAGAAGACGGTCACACCACGGCGCGGTTTTTGTTCGATCATGTTATTTCGCGGTTCAGAGTACCCCAAGCCATCGTCACTGATCACGGAAAGCATTTTCGTAATCACATGATGACCAAGTTAACAACCCAGTTGGGCCTTAGGCATGATAGTTCGACCCCGTACTATCCTCAAGCAAATGGTCAAGTGGAAGCCGTGAACAAGGTTTTGGTCACGATGCTTCAAAGAACTATTGGCATGCATAAGTCCAATTGGCATCTGATGTTGTTCTCTGCTTTGTGGACCTACCATACCTCCGTGAAGGACGCCATCGGTTTCAGTCCTTTTCAGTTAGTTTATGGACTGGAGGCGACCCTTCCTATTGAGTGTGAGATTCCTTCATTAAAGATAGCCGTCGAATTGCTCCCTGATACTACTCCAGTAGAAGAGCGTCT
Organism: Pinus taeda; assembly: GCA_000404065.3. NCBI lineage: Eukaryota > Viridiplantae > Streptophyta > Pinopsida > Pinales > Pinaceae > Pinus > Pinus taeda. Next base: position 136,639 of record APFE030186395.1, on the reverse strand, counting down.
TCTTTACTTAGAACGACTGGATGAGACTCGTCGTCTAGTCTCCTTAGCTATTGAAGCTCAGAAGAAGCAAGTGAAAACTCACTTCGATAATACTGTTAACCCCCACTCTTTCATTGAGGGAGACTTAGTACTACTCTATGATCAAGCTAACAATAAGCTGGGGGCAGGAAAACTCGAGCCTATGTGCCACGAGCCCTACATTGTGAAAAAGGTTTTGCAAAAAGGCGCCTATGAGCTTATTGATTATGAAGGCAATCCCCTGGATAGGCCCCCAAATGGGCTTTATCTCAAAAAATACTATGCATGAGTCCAGGCACTCTCTTTTTTGTACATACGTGTGCTTTCAGCAAGTGTGTTGTGTGTGCATGTTTTTATATTTTTATCTTGGTATGTCGGCGTGATTGCCGCTTATTGTGTCTTTTGCTTCTTGAACAAATGTCTGGATCGCCTTATGTTGGTTTCGCTGATGGTGCTTCCCGCAGTACACAAAACTTGTCATATGCGGCATGGGTGATCTACAATCCTCATGGTGAGTTAGTAGACATTCAAGGGGTTTGTCTGGGTTGTACAACGAACATTGTTGCAGAATATAGTGCTGCGATTGAATTATTAGTTGAGGCGATTAACCTCGGCATTCGCACATTGGTTGTGAACTTGGACTCTCAACTTGTAGTCCACCAACTCAATGGACGTTATTCCATCAGACATCATCGGATTTTAAGGTTGTATTTACCTGTTAAGTTATTAGAAAGGGATTTTGATTTCATCACTTATCAACATATTCCAAGACGACTTAATACGTTAACCGATGCATTAGCTAATTATGTGTTGGACAGGCATTTTGCATAACATGTGATTCAACATAACACAAGAAGCATAAAGTACGATAAACCATAAAACATATGTATATATATATGTGTGTGTGTGTGTGTGTGTGTGTGTGTGTCTCCAAAATGTTTTCACCCCGTGCATCATCAAAAAATAATACATGTTTGTCTGAATACATCTGGAGACAACATGTCTCTCAAAAAATATGCATGAAAAGAAAAGCCTAGAGATCTAGTCTTGGTGGTGCTGATGGTAGCACATCATCGCTTGCACTAGACGCCTCAGGAGCCGGTGAATGCGAGTTGGCACCCCTACTGTGTGTCTCTGGTATGCTAGCGGGACATCCGCTAGCCGAGCATAATCTGGAATCCCTCGAGTGATAGCCTCGAGGTTCTGGATAAGCTCCCCTTTGTCACCGCCCTCCTCCTGAGGATCTGCTCCCACTTATGTTGCTACTGGATGTCTCCTCGCAACGGAAGATAGGCCAGCTGGACACTCTGGGCCGACATTTGCATATGCATATAAAGGTCATTAGGACAAGCATGTACTAACAAATTTTTTTTTATAAAAATACAAAATCAAAAAATGAGGACGTACCAATCTCCTCGTCCCAGTCCTCTCCATCCGACAAGGGAAGGTCAGGATCTCCAGTGAAGTCTGTCCCCGCATACGACCAGTCTTCCACCATGATTAGTTGGTGGCGAAGTCACTCGAAGAACTCCGGTCTGAAGGAGATTTGTTGGCCGCCACCACCCCTCGACATTAGTGCCGCCCATCGAGCCATCCTCAGCTCTCGAGGTGCTGGGTCTACCACAAAGGCCCCTTGACCCTAGAAGCTTGGCACACGTTCCAAGAAGAACGTCACCAAGATGGAACCATACCCGAACTGTTGCAGCTTTCCCCACTTGGCCTTTGTCAGCTGCCTCTTCATATTGGTCGTCACAGCTGACGCCCAATTGAAGATCATCGGGCTAAGGCACTCTATCGCTAATAGCAGGTGGTTCTTCGTAGCTTCGTGGGGCGCTTGTGCCCCCGCAGCTCATGTAAAAGTGAATAGCAATGCTCACAGTGTCAGGTCCTGAACGGTGGGGATATCCACCTTCGAACTGCCTTGCCCATATTTTGCCTCCGGGAAAATTCGAGCCTTCACCTCATCCATCTTCTCTCTAGATGGCCTGCTCCCAGTTAATCGAGGCACCGGCCCTCGTCCCGACAATCCAGTCAAGAAGTAGACATCAGACATGTCTAACTCCAGCACCTGATCCCGTATCTGCAACACCTGTTCCTCTACATCCCACAAGTCGATCAAATACTGTAGGAGCTCTGGCTAAGCTCATAAATAGGATAGCATGAAGTATTTTTTGAGCCCACACGCTCTGAGAGCTTCCATGCAATCCTCATCAGCGAGGGCCAATGTGTCCACTTGGTCATGTTCCCGTTCCTTCCATACCACCACCATTTTTGTGGATTGCCCTACAAAAACAAGTCAAAATAATGCATTAGACTCTCATATAACTTGAAAATTGCAGGAAAATGGGGTTTGAATTTGTTGAAATTGCCCAAAAATTGCGCGCGACTGTTGGCGCGACTATTTCTCAAACAGTTGCGCCCATGGGTGCGCGCCCTATGTGAAATTTGCCCCATTGGCGCAGGTCCGTGCCCGAAAACCGCGCCAATACGCGCAACCCCTAAAATTAAAATTCCCCCCATAGGAAATGAAAAGGAAACAAAAAAAAAATTCTAAACCGATGAAAATGAAGCTAAGGACAAGACTGCTTCCCTGGCACTGACGGCGCTCGAAATGGTCCATTGGATTGGTCGCAATTGCCAACTGAAGGTTGCACTCCAAAAGCCCTAATGTCGCTCTCCAAAGGTAAAAAGTGAAAAGTAATTTTTAATTTACCATTTTCACCATTTTATAGCTTTTTGACCCTAAATAGGCTTTTAAAAGTTATTTTTATGAAAATTTTCATGGATATTTATGTCGAAAATGGGTTTTACGCTGATTTTTTGTGCAGTGACAGGTGTTTATGGAGCTTTCATGGCAAAACGAGTTGTATTTATACTTTTTTGGACTCGGTAAATACACGAAGAAGTCACTTTGGAGTCATCTTTTGCTCTTTTCTGACTCTCTAAACGTGAAAAGAATGTCGAGTTGGTCCTCTTGACTTGTTAAACGGACATGAAAGGCGATCATCTTTAAACTCTTTTCCGACCGTTTAAAAAATGAAAAATATTGTCGGACCCTTGTTGTTTCAGGTTCATTAACGGTCACGAAGCAACGTGGTTTCGATCGCTTTTTTACTTTTTTAGATCAAAATCACTACTTATGAAAAGTACTCCTCGGTCATAATGATCGGGCGGTTCTTTCGAGCATGGTTTTATACTTTTTCGGGCTCGAGAGACACAACTTTACGAAAAAGGACACCCCTGGAGTTTCCTTTTCGCTATCTTTTCAAACTCTCTAAATATGAAAAGACGCCGAGTAATTCCTTTGTTAGACTCGTTAAAAACTTAATGACATCGGATTCCGTCGAAATGATGCCTCGCAAGCATATGTTATCCCCGTCAAGCTTGTCATCCAAAAATAACTGGGGTACTCGCCAGAAATGGTCGGTGAATAAAGGAACCATAATCATCATCGTGTCGGCAATATGTCACTCTTGAACATGGCACTCGTCTGCATTCGTGTCTGGGTGGGGATATCTCATTTTGTTTCACACTTGCCTCTGTGGGTTTGGGTTATCCTGTTTGACCATTCATCTGCTCATTGCCTTGTCACCATGACCCTTGATCATTTGATGTCAAATAGTGCCAAGTCCACTGTCGTGCCGCCGATATGTTCAAGAGAAGTTGACCTCTGCAGAATACTCAACCTCCCTCTGATACTTCACACAAAACATTTTATCCTTCTTTGTCTCGTGTCGATGATGTGGAAAACATTATGGCCCACCTTTGATAAAGGTCACTTCCTGTCGACTTCAGCTCATTATCCAGGAAGTTGACTTAGAGACTCCCTTCCAGTACCTTGGAGCCTGCATGCCTCAATGGCAGGTTCTTCGTGTTCGACGTGAGGTTTTCATCATTGGCCTCCGATCGGATGATTCTATGGGTGTTCGACACCGGTTCAATGACTCGCACGTCGTGGATTGTACCTATAGTACCTTGAGGACCATTGTCATTATTGGTAGTACCTCTCGCGTCTGTTAATAGTTTTCATCATTGGTTGGTAATCAGGCAATGTTCTCGCATGTTCGACTTCGACTCCTATATTCGTATGCTTGAACTTGTACTTTGTTCGGGTCGAGTTGGAGCGCAAGACCCTGGATTTTGGATGTTGAGATCCAGGCTGCGTTTTGTGGATTATTATAATCACTACATGACTCATTCACTGGATGGTTGCGACCATGCCTGAGTCTATTCATTGATCCTCATCGGATGGCTACGTCCATACTTGGGATCTAGATTTTTATGTACTCTGCTATGGATGGCTGCACCCATACCATGTACATCATGTATTTGAGCTATCAGTTGTACTTCGTGCAGGTTCTCCGGCGGTCGTGTTTTCAGTTGACCATGTTCTTGTAATGCACTTCACCCCTCTCTCTCTCGGGCTTCATGCTTTAGGGGGCATCTGTTACACAGTATTTTTTCACCGTCCGTGTTGTGGGACCCGTGAGAAGTGACATAGCTTGAAAACACCTGCATTGTATCCCTTAAAGTATGTACTCCATATGCCTTGAAGACACCTTCTGCAAAATACCCAAAAATATAGCCCTTTCTCCATTGGCGTTGTTCCACAGTGTACCACTCGCGCCAATGGGGGAATTCCTCCAAAGAGGGTGCGCCAGCTGGCGCTCTATCTCAGAGTCACACTAGCACCAACCCAGTTGAGTAAAGTTTTTAACAAACAAACTTCCGAAGGTTCCTTCCACCCTATCCATGAACTGATTCCAATTTGAGTTGGTTCAGTTGGGCTTCGTATCTCCCAAGGAGGGAAGTAGTTCTATACCTCTCATGGAAGCTTCCTAACGATAAGGACAATCCCATGAATCAAGTGGATGGTCTTATCTACTCCTCCTACCTCTATATAAGCTTGTTCTTTCCCCTTTGACAAGCTAGTTAGTAATTCTACTTTTCAAGCTCCCAAATCTAAGTCCCAAAGTCTGAGAATTGCTAAGCTCATGTTGCAAGAGGCCTTGTCCATCCCTATGAGGCTAAATCTTTAAGGAGGAGATCCATGTCCAAGTAATCAAGGAGAGAGAGGCTTGTTTCCCATCCCTTACAAGCTTTGCAAGGCATGTGTTGCTGATTCACCCAGCCAAAGGAGGATTTGACGTCAGAACTTGGTTGTATTCTCTTTTGTTTATCAATAATAATAGACGACTATCATTATGGTTCCACTCATGTGTCTTTATTATGATGTTTGAGTTGTATCCTTTCTGACTGATACATAGTTGCATTTCTTGGATTTTATGCTTGTATTTGTCTTGTTCTTTGCATGTGCAGGTGTCTATTCACGAGGATTGTGAGGATTGTGACCAGCTGAAGTGAAAGAACGGAAGCGACGACCCTTCTGCGAATATAAGCGTTGGATTCGAGGTATGATTTCATCATTGGCCTTTACTTTTCAATTAGGAACCTGCGTGTTAGCGTTGTTTGATTGTTGCTAGACCCCATTTAGGCTAGTGGGATCGCCTCTATTCGCAGAGGGGATTTACCGACACAACAGGACACAATCTTTTTTTGGGTTAATTGGATGTATATGTGAGGCAACAACCTCGCTATGAACCTTTCCTTGTGTTGTGCATCTAGAATCTAAAATTTTAATTAGTCCATCAACAACTTAAATATTTAGTCGAAGTCCCATACTGAATCGTTAGAACCTTGCATGATTTCTTTGACCTTTGTAATACATTGAGACTCTAATTTTGGCTTCTGGAATTCCTTCAACAATTGTTGCTTGGTGTTTAATGAGGACTAGTTTTCCTTGCTGGTGCAGTAGCCTTATACTTCATATACTAGGTAAGTGCATGGTATCTGAAAGTGGTTTCCAATTGCACAAACTTTTTGGGTTCATCCCGAACCTATTTAACAATCCATACTACCTCAGAAACAAATAGATGTTGTTCAAGATATCTGATTGGAGAGTTTTGTGAGTATAAATATTTAGAAAATTGTTCAAGATCCTATACCCTGATCCCATGAAAAATAATCATTATAAATATGGGATCAACACCATCCATTATGCACTATGTGGTACTACCTTGTGCTACTCCTAATTGAATTTTTGATACTTTGGGTCCATCCCCTTTAAGCTTACTACTTTCACTACTTTGATTGTCTTCACTACTATCCTTACTTCCTTCACTTATTAATAATGTATGCAAAAAATTGTCAAGTGATCATACCTCTTGAATTGGAGACGTGTGTCGGGTTGTGGGTTAGACAAAGGGTCTGTCCTAAGCAGGGTCATTGGGATAAAATGGATCTTCCTATCTTAGGTTGAGTTGGTGATTTTCTCCCTTATTCCTTCTCCTATCATTACTTAGTTTGCACAAGCTTTCATTTCCTCTATTGTGTTGTATTTCATCATGCAGGTGTTCTGTGTTGATTTCCCCTTCTTCTTACTCCCAATGATTCTTAATTTTTCCATTATGCTTCCTTCTCCGTATTACTATAACATCCTTGCTATCTTCTTATCCATCACAAGTTTTGACATAGACCTTTTCCTTATCTCACTACTGTGTTGAAATCTCGTTCCACCATGCAACACTCTACTCACCTCCTATGTCACACATCCTTTCCTACACTAATGTGTGCTCTTACTATTGAGGGATTTTATCCCCTAGGGCTTTTGGGTGGTACCCTAGCAGACTGAAAGTTGTCTAACTCAAGAAACACGCACACACACAGCCATTATGCTAGAAAAAACTATTTCTAAGGTGAGAAGGACGTACCTCAGGTCCTACGTTCGGGTAGTTCCTCAAGGGTCCAAACCCTTCTTCACGTCCCTTTCGCTCCTTTGCCCTGCAAAACCAACAATTCCAAAGAATGCAACAGTATATGGACAAAGATTTATACAAAAATCATCTTTATGTTATACAAGAAAGGAGTTAGTTATAAACCTTTAAACATCCATTCATACATGAAATTCAAACATGAACATCATTAACATAAAGAAAGAAGCATATCGGGAACAAGACGTGTTTCTTTATTAGAC
>APFE030186395.1:92710-107130 GCA_000404065.3 Pinus taeda | reverse complement strand
GGGGGGGGTAGAAGCATAATTGTTAGAGACCTAAGCGGAAATGATCTGAGTGTGTGCACTGTTATGTGAGGCTAAGTGAGATCTAGTTCTGAAGGGAAATGTTGGGTAGAAGAGGGCCCGCATAACAGTGTTGGGGCTTAAAGCCCGCAATTTTGGGAAAGGTATGGTAAGGACTCTGCAAAGTGCACGGAGCACAAATTGTAAATGAGTCTAATAAAAGGGCTGTCCACCCAAAAATAATGTAAAATAATAGGAAGTAAGTCGTCTTTCCCATGGTCCGTGGACCATGGGAATGTATAAATAGAGCGAGGCTCTAGGGATAAAAGTTAGTTTTTGGTATCTACTGTTGGCTATGGAATGTAATGGGTTTTTGAAGAACGAAGTCTTGAAGCATCTGTAAGTCTGAGTCAAGGGTGTTGGTAGATAGATAGAGGCTCTACAGCTGTGTGCGCAGAGGCCTAATAGGGTTCGTAGCTGTGTGCGCAGACCCCTGCAGTTGAGTGTGCAGGATGGATCTGGATGTATTGGTGAAGAAAGTGAATAAAGATAAGTTGATTCTAAAATTTTATGTTAAATCTGAATTATTGTGGATCCAACTAATTTATGGTTGATATAAGTGGTTGATCTATGCGCGTATGCTTATTTTATGAGTCTATGAGAATCTATACCTTTTCTGGGTGTGAAAACTAGTTATTTCTAGTAAATGTTTGCTTAAAGACCATAAAAAGTAGATCTAATCCATAAACAACTTATTAATAGGTAGTAAGTATTTTCCTGGATCCAGATCTACGTGAGGCTAAGTGGCGCAAAGCTACAAAACGGTGTGCGAACCTTCCACACCACATCAAGACATCCGAAGGGTGCAGAAACCTGGTTCTAGCACCCTCCCCTGCTACCTTAGGTGAGACCTCAGTTCGTGTTCCGAGGGATGTTGTCGAAAGGGCCAGTAGCTGCGGGATTTGTTTGGCTAAACAACTCTTCCGAACCTGGGTCAGGCCCATATAAGCCAACAAATGGTTCTATTGATGGGACCGCGATTTGCCTAAGGGGTGTCTGATGTCAGAACACTAGAATCCTACAAAGAAAGAGCTTGAAGATTGGCTGGATCATAAGCTTCACGAGTTCGTGGTTCAAGAAAACAGAAACCCGCGGATATCGGAGGAAGGGTGGTTGAATCGTTACATATACACAGATATCCAATGAAATCTTCTTCGTAACATTCCTGATATAGTTGTACAAGTGGATTGCAAGGTTAGCTAACAGTGTGGGAAGGTGAAAACTAGATCAACCTATTGTGTGGACTCCAAAATTGGTGCACAAGCTAGAAGCATCCGAAGATAAAATTGCACAAACAGTAGATCACTGGTTGGATCGAGTAATAGGAGGGTTTATTACTAAGTTCACAATAGATACAACCATGAGTTATAGTGAAGCAGAAAGGCGCTTTCTCCGAGGACCACAGGGTAGGTACATCAAATCATTGAATACTTGGATCAAGATGTTGTTGTGTGAAAAATAGATTATGTGCATTTATTGATGTCTACCATAGCGCGGAGTGGAAGAGGCTACCGAGGAACCGAAGGATTAGAGAACAGTCTGCTAATTTCTATTTCACGGGAAGCGAGGAGGAGCTCACAAGGTTCTCCCCAAGAAGAGCGGTTTGGTTGATTAAGCAGTGCTTTCCACTGATACCACCTCCGTCTATGCATCACCTACTTCACCAACATCAAATCCATCTTCACCCACTCCACCTCCACCTCTGCCACCACCAAAGGTTGGGATGGCAAGTGCAATCAAGTTGCCGATATTTAATGGTGCAGGAAATGAGGAACCAGGTCAGTTCTAGTTTGTGGTAAGGGTTGTATGGGAAGCCCAAGGAATAACGGACGATAACATCAAAAAGGCTACCCTGGTGAACGCACTGCAGGACCGTGCGTTGAAATGGTATATAAAGTACTCAAGCGATCATCCGAATGCAGGAATAACGATGATCCAGGAAACATTGAACAAAGAATTTGGTCGACCAAAATTAGAGACCCAGTCGGTCATTGGGTTCAAGGAGATGGCGATGTTACCGGGTGAAACCCCGTGGGATTTGGATCAGAGATTAAAGAGCACAATCCGCGAGGTTAACATGACATTGACATATGCGTAGCACTTCACGTGGTTTATGGCATTATTAACACCACATCTAAGAATGGCGCTATCATAGCAAAAGATCTCAACCCAAGCCGAAGCATTAGAAACCGCGATGATATTGCATGAAACCCCAATACAGGATCCGGGGTTGGGAGTTCAGGAAATCCATGCGCAACTACAAAACCTATGCTTAGAGATGTGAAGTTTGAAACAAGGACAGGCATCATGATCAGAAGGGCGTGAATAAGTATGGTGTATCAAATGTAAGGGCTTAGGCCACGACAAGGAACAATGTCCGGTCTTTGCCAACTATGTGGTGGCGAGGGGACCAATACCATTGCGACCAGAAGTAAAATCAGGGCCAACTGCAGTTCCCGTACTCTGGTGTGCGATATTCCAAGAAGGAGGAAAGCATGCCAGAGACAACTGTCATCTATTACAGAATCTGAGGCAGCCCCCCAACAGTTATTTTACAAATTTTCTAGGACGGTGGGCCATGATGAAAGAAACTCCCGAAGTTACGAGATGTTTATGGATCAAACACCTACTTATAGGATGCAGATGGAGGCACGTGGGCAAGATCCTACCGTAGCAATAGCGCAGGGCAGATTCCACGGACTCAGATGGGGTCGAGGGGGAATGGGATCCGGATGCGACGAGGACAATTGATCTGCTATAATTGTGCAGGATTTGTGCACTACAGGCATTATTGCACGAACCCAACTAGACCCTGTTTCCCATACTATTACCAATTCGACCACGAAGTAGTCGATTGCCCCACGCTAATTGCTTAGATGTGGGAAAAAGGAGTGCTTCCGGGCACCCCCACTCAGAACGTCCAAATGATGAAGATTGAACCGTGCGCGGAAGACCCTAATGTGAATATGATGCTTAGAATTGGCACAACTACGGGAGAAGATAAAGGGAAGTGACCAGAGGAGGATGCAGGGGTTCCCAAGGCTCCCGCGAAACAACCAGAGTTTTACTTGGAGCATGTGAAGGAAACATTTATGGAGGCCAAGAAGAACTTCGCGGAAGATTCGACTTCGGGTAGCACGGATCAAACAGAGTTGGAGAGGGATACTTCTATGCTAACTACCTTCTTAGATACATGCATGAAGCTACTCCGGGATACCATATTGGTGAAGGGATTGCAAGAGTTAATAATTAGGTGCGCAGGATCGAACAAACCTCAAATGGTATGGAAGTTGGGCAAGCATGCATTGCGAACGAGGCGGGAAATGTGGTTGACTGCCTAGATTGGGGACTATGAGATGGATCAGGTTGTTCTGGACTTGGGGTCAGATGCAAATGTCCTACCTAAACAAACCTGGGAGCGCATGGGCAGGCCCACACTATAAATGGTCCTCTATCCAGCTGTGGATGGCGAATCAACAGAAGATGTTGCCTATGGGAAGACTGCAGGGAGTTACAGTGGACATCGATGGTGTAAGCACACTAACCGATTTTAAGGTCATAGAGATTGTGGATGACAGTAAACCATATCCTGCATTATTAGGGATAGGTTGGGCAATGAATATGAATGGAGTCATCAACCTAAGGAAATGAAAAATGATATTCGAGACAAAATCTCTCTGCATAGTGGTTCCACTAGACCTAGCCAAAGGAGCACATTATACCGAACCAATTCGCAATGAGGACAGCGACGATGAACTGGATTGTATTTACCATATCACTGCGTAGGATCAGGACCGAGTGAATCCAACTGTGGACAGATGAATCTCATGGGACCATGACAGTTCTTGCACATCAGACTCAGATGAAGAGATTGAGTGGTGGCAGAACTAATTGCATGAGGTAACGACACTAAATTGTAATATGATGGTTAGATCGCTACGCCGTTGAAGCATGGAAACAAGGGATAGGCCAACGGATAAGGATGCCACACATGCGATTGACCAGTACGACACGACGATTCTGAGACAAAGGCCGCAGGATGACCCTGCAGAGACACCGTGTGCAATGATTGTTCATTAATGGAGCACATGCCCAAAGATTCGGTGAAAGTGGCATGGATATCAGAAGCAAGTACGTGGAAGGGCTAGGGGGCAGTCCCATTCACCAGCAGCCCGTGAAAAAGTCAACAGGAGAATAGGGGGAAGTTTGCTCAACGTTCGCTCGAGAAAATGACCCACCGAGAAATTGCAGATACCACAGGTTCAATGTGACGATACCAGAAGGGAGGCACAAATGACAATGTCAAGAAGTAAACGGATAGGAGCCCAGACTAAGCAGGGTAGCAGCAGGTCTCGCGAAATCGAGAACCTATGGGCACAACTCTAGAAGAAAAGCTTGCTTGAAGGCTGCGCGAGTCTGCACATAAGGGAATCGGGCCCGATCGGGTATCCCGCAGAACAAGAACACGCCATGACCCTACTATCATGGCTGCACCCGCACCTATAGAAGGATACACCCCACACAATAGCACACGAAGAGATAACATCTACAAAGTCACTCGGAAGGTGCTTGCAGCCCGGGCTATCAGGGAAGTCCCGAAATTGCACCAGGGGTGCAACCACCTAACTAGTTATAGGAAGCACAGTCCCAACACCCCAAGCAGTTGAAAGAGGGCACGGGACTATAAATGAGTCTGCAGGAGGCCGACGCAGCAAAAAGGTTCTCTACAGGGTCATATGGGCCACAACATCATGGCAGCGCTCGGGTGATAGCATTGCCACGCGAAAAACTCGAGAATTGACCGTTAACATCACTATTCCTGACAAGAGAGTCAAGTTATGTCAGGGAGGAGCGGGAGGCGGGCCATTAAGACGAAAGTTTCAAGCTAGATACAAAAAGATCTACCGCCTAAACGATGTTAAGAAGATGGAAGTGCAAGGAAGGGATTCAATCAAATTTACATGTTCATCTAATAACCTCTGGCCGGAACTGGGATATTTGAGATTGGAACCAATAACGACCAACAAACACTCAACTACTAAGGCTTCCATGAGTAGCATGGCGAGAACCTGAGCATGGTTCGAGAAAGAACTATACTCAACCCAAGAGGCGCTAGAAGAACTATACTCAACCTAGGAGGTGCTAAATGAAGCCATCGCAGTCCCCGAAGTCCCAAAATCCCCACGCACACCGCGGGCTCGAAAAAATAAGCAGTCGATGGGGCTAGTTAGGATATTTCCGAGGTTCAATAAGTTATCAGGAGCTGAAAAGGGCGAAGCAATCACCACCAACCCTAAGGAGGACGATGAAGATTTGCAAGCTTTGATCGATCAGATTGATGCACAAGATGAGGACGAAGAGGATGCTTTCCAAATCCCGTGACGACCCCCATATATTCCCCCATGGATCGACATGGTCAAGCTCCGAAAGGACATGGATGCTGCAAAGAATACACTCCAAACCCCACTTCTTCCAGATGAGATAAGGTTCGATGGGCTGCTGCTGGGCCGAGTCCCGAGTATCAAGTTCAAAGACTAGGACATTGTAGATAGCGACAAGTTCCCTGAATTGGCCGAAGACAAATTACTACCACGGAAGTGGTTACTAGGAGTGGAGAAGGCGGGGTTACTCAATCTAAGGTGGATACCTTACTATCACCGCACAACCCTCACCATCTGTGTTATCCGACAATTACTATGTCTGGTACATGATGGGTTTCTCTGGTTGGAGGAGCTTATTCTAATCACAGCTGATTTAGTACACCAGATTACCCACTTTCCGGTAAAAGGGAATGACCCCACAAACATAGCCAGAACAAGTAGCGATGCAGGTCGCACCGAAACAATGAAGGCTAAGTATAAGTTGGAGAAGTGGAAGCGGGGGTATGCAATAGCAAGCATCAAAGACTGAGGGGTGCGAATTGCTACCTAGTTACTAGTCAGTAATCTAATGAGGAAATGTCATGCAGATGAGGTGCCAGCTCCTGTCATTGCGCTTATGGAACAGTGCGAGGCAGGGGTTCAGTTTAACTGGGCACAGTTCTTATGCGACGAATTTTTGACAAACTATCAAGAAGCACAGGACAAAGGTAAGACATTTTATTATGTATGGTTGCTACTATCAATCCTTCTGGTTGCAGGAGAACTTCCGCAGGGTATCCAGCTTCCCAGCATTGAAGACAGCCTATCGGAAGCAGTGCGGTATACTTCGCTTTGGGATACAAAGGACACAGCGAGGGCTTCTAACATCAAGGTTTTTTGGACCTTCATGGAGGGTAACATTAGGACACGGATCGCTTGCTGACCCCAAATGTCTCCAACAATCAATAACACTTTGCAAAGCACGACCGAGTTCAAAGAGGACATGCATAACTTATATATTCGGGTGCGGAAGGATTTGAAGCGAGCATGGGTCACGCTTCCGTTCATGGCAACAGACGATGCTATTTATGCGGTGTTAGCAACATGGCCCCTAGAATGGCATGTCCACGCCAAGGCTGTACTAGAAAAAATGGCAGCACAGTAGCTTAAAAAGGATCTCCAACAACAACTCACTAACTTGGCAGAAAAGGCCCATCAGGGACAACAAGCAGCTTCGTAGAAGGAAGCACCCAAGGAAGTGCTAATCGAAGGAACCATGAAAGATCAGGAAATGGCCTCAGAACACGATCTGCAATAGGATAAGGAGATACAGGAACGCACGGACCATCTTACCAAATCAAACCCCGTCAAGTGACAGCGCAGCACAGAATCATTGCACACACGCAAGAAGTCAAAGACAACCAAAGCTCTGGAGAAGGAGTTTCTTAACAACAGCAAACTGCCGAGTAATGTCCCTACTGATGCATTGACGGAATTGATCACTGAGCAAACAACTATGTTGGGGGAGATCTGAGCATAGTTGTAGGTGCTACAGGTGCGACCCTCGGGCGGGGTTATCCTACAATTAACCGAGGGCACAGCCGCAGCCGACTAGATGGTGTGTACCAATACAATGAACACCTTAGTGTTGTCAGAAGGTGTTGTCTTGGCTGAAGTAGAGGGGAATGTGCGAAGTTGGGGATTGATTCTAGCCACTCTTCCTCGAGAAACCTTATACCAACTACAAGATGGGGTAACTACTAAGCTTCATTCTCGGGAAGGCCACACCCTCCAAACAGTAATGGAGCACAAAGCAAATCTAGAGCAAGTCAATTTCTAGTGAGATGATTTGATCTCACACACCCAAGAAGTGGAAAAGGCCGTGATGGCTACTTGCAGCAAGGTCCCAGAGTTAGCTATCCCAGCCGAACTTCCAACCACTGACAAGATTCATTGCATGGCCACAGGATTCTGTACGGCCCAGGAGGAGATCACAAGGGCTCAATGGGAATTAAATCTACAAATTCCAGAGCTAAGACTAAAGGCGTAGCCGGCCACATTGCTGGAAATCCAGGGGCAGCGCCACGGTGAAATTCAAGTAGGATTGGAAATGATAAAGTTCATTGTATGAGATTTCTCGGGACTATTAGATCAGTCCCTCCTTATGCTCACCGCCCTCCAAGATGACGCAACCATACAACAGGTAGAAACCGAGGTGTGAGAGTTGCAACAGGCTTATGACACAGTCCGTGGGACTTTGCAGATATTCGTTATCACACAGCAGTTGGCTAAAATGAATGAGGCCTAGGATCTCAAGACACAAGTTGACGTCACGCGACAAAAGGAGGCAGTGCTTAAGGACCGCATCCACCCTTGGATTGATGAATCATTCGCAGTCTCCACCACCATAGAAGGAAAGATAGTGCACATGTAGGCAGTATTTGACCCCAGACAGGTAACTCCAAGTGATACGTATGCATCGGCAACTCGCGTAGAACAGGCACAGAAGTTAGTGGCCAAGTGTGTTGCAAGCAAAAGTGTCACGCAAAAATTGTTGAACGACCTCCCCGCAAAGATTACCGCACCAGTCGAGTGACTTGGGACGAGTCACGATGATTGTGTTTGGGGACTGTTCGATAGCAGAGGGCCCGCGTAACGGTTTTGGTGCTCAAAGCCCACAATTTTGGGAAAGGTATGGTAAGGACTCCGCGAAGTGCGCAGAGTGCGAATTGTAAATGAGTCTAGTCAAAGGGTTGTCTGCCCAAAAATAATGTAAAATAATAGGAAGTAAATCGGCTTTCCCATGGTCCATGGAACATGGGAATGTATAAATAGAGCGAGGCTCTAGGGATAGAAATCAGTTTTTGGTATGTACTATTGGATGTAGAATGTAATGGGTTTTTGAAGAACAAAGTCTTGAAGCGCCTGTAAGTCTGAGTCAAGGGTGTTGGTAGATAGATAGAGGCTCTACAGCTATGTGCGCAGAGCCCTAGTAGAGTATGCCGCTGTGTGCGCAGACCCCTGCAGTTGAGTGCACAGGGTGGATCTAGATGTATTGGTGAAGAAAGTGAATAAAGATAAGTTGATTCTGAAACTCTATGTTAAATCTGAATTATGGCGGATCTGGCTAATTTATGGTTGATATAACTAGTTGATCAATGTGCGTATGCTTATGTTATGAGTCTATGTGAATCTGTATCTTTTCTGGGTGTGCGAACTGGTTATTTCTGGTAAATGTTTGCTTAAATACCATAAGAAGTAGATCTAATCTATAAACAATGCATTAATAAGTAGTAAGGATTTTCCTGGATCTAGATCTACATGAGGCCGAGTGGCGCGAAGCTACAGAATGGTGTGCGAACCTTCCACACCACATCAAGACATCCCAAGGGTGCGGAAACCTGGTTCCAGCACCCTCCCCTACTACCTCGGGTGAGACCTTAGTCTATGCTCCACGGGCTATTGCCAGAAGGGTCGGTAGCTGTGGGATTTGTTTGGCTAAACAACTCTTCCGAACCTGGGTCATGCCCATATAAGCCAACAAGAAAGGCTAAGAGTTCCTATGCAGAGGTAAAAAACCTTGAGAATTATGCTTTGTGTGTTAGGCCGAAAGTTGCCTGTGAGCTGTGTGTAAGGATGAAGTACCTGTGCACTGTGTTAAAGGTCGTAGTTTCCTATGTTGTGTGAGCAAGGTCGAGATTTTTGCCTGTGTTGTGTGAGTAAGGTCGTGTGTGTTCCTTGGAGAGCAAAAGGCCAAGAGCTACTGTATGCTAATAAAGAGCAGAGACCAGAGATTTGCATGGGCGGAGATGAGAGACTGTTGTTGAAGCAGATAAGAGTGTTGCAAAGTGCAGTAGAGTCAGAAGAAATCAAAGTTGTTATAAGGGAGAGTGGATACCAGACTACAAATAAATCAAATTCCTATTTGAATGTGGGTTGGTGCCTGGATACAGGAAGTTGGTGCTTCTATTCTCTAGTGAGTGCATGAGAAGGATTGGGGGTTGGTGCTTCCTGCAAGTTGGTACTTGCAAAAATCCAAGGAGTGGCAAGTTGGTGCTTCCAGCAAATCCGTGAGGTCGGTGCCTCACATGATGATTTTGGTAATATGGAAAGGTGTCTACAAACAGAGGGAGTTGGTGCTTCCTTCTAGTCAATGCTAGAAAACAATCAAAGGGAGTTCGTGCTTCCTATGAGTGGGTGCTCATAAAACATATTGATGTAATAGAGTAGGTGCTCTTATTTTACTTCAATAACAACAACAAGCTTTGTGGTTTTTTCCCGAAAGGGTTTCCACGTGAAAACCTTGTGGCTCATTTGTATGATTCTAATGGTGTGTATGCTTGTTTGTTGATTTCATGTTACAACCATATTACATATTGCTATTAAGTGTATGGATGATTTCGAAGCTTAAATAAGAAAATTAAATTGGCACAAAGAAGCTAAAATTAGCCTTAATTATGATTCACCCCCCTCTCAGTATTATCATTTGTTTCCAACAATTAGTATCAGAGCCAAGTTCCTTCAGGAATAGCTTAATAGCTAGAAGGTAGATCAAAGAGAAACAATGGCTAATCTAGCCTGGCTAACAACAGAAGAAGTTCCATTCTTATACAGATTAGGCCATGAGCTCTGGTAAGAAATCTTGAAGGTTAGAATGGAAGCCTATCTAATGTCCTTGGATGGTGATATATGGCTCTCTGTATTGAATGGATAAAACAGAGAGAAGGATGAAGAAGCCCAAAAGATTATCATGGAAGGAATATCTAAGTCGGATGTTGATAAAGTGAGGCATTGTGAGTTGGCAAAGGAATTACTAGATAGAGTGCAATGTTCGTATGGTGGATATTGCCATGTGACTCAAGAAGAGGTTGAGGGGCCCTCCTACTTTAGAAATGAACCAAAATGGGGAGAAGTTGTTGCTCATCACACTCTTCTTGATGAGGAAGAAGCCTCAGAAGAGAGACCATGCTGCTCAGAAGCTAGCACCTATGGTAGTGAAGAAAAGGATCTAGATGAAGGGATGATTTCTAGAAATAGGTTGACCTTGGCACTAAAGGAGGGCAAGGACCTATCAGAGGAAAATCTCAAGCAAGAGGAGAAACTAAAAAACTATGAGCTTGAGAATGAGAAGTTGAGAAAAAAAATATTTGAACTAAATTCTCAACAAGAAGAGGCTAGTAAGCTGACTGAGATATTAACCAATCAGCAGAGTGAGAAGGAAGCTTACTATGAGAGACTACAAATTGAGGTAGTCTCACTGAGACATGACTTAGAAAATTCAAAAATAGAGTTGTCTCAATATCAGAAGCTTGAGGATTCCAACAAAAAAAAATAAAGGTTGTTGGATAGCAACAACAACATGGAAAGAAATAAAAACAAAAGAACGAAAGGTAGCAGCAAAAGGTTAAGAAGCAACAACCAATAGTGCAACAGAAGGCTAAGAAGTAGCAGCTGGTAATGCAACAAAAGGCCAATAAACAGCAACAAGAAGTGCAACAGAAGTGCAACAGAAGAGGGAAAGGAAATTTCAAGGAAGAGTGCACGATAGCAATGCATGCTATCATGAAAGGCACATGAAGAGCCAGCAGGGGTCCCTTCCACCTCAATTACAAAGCCTTCAAAGAAAAGGTAACCTCTGTCATCAAAATCCTTTTCATGGGTATTGTTTTTCTTGTAATAATTATGGACGTAAATCCATAGATTGTATATAGCACACAAGGAAAAAAAAAATGCGTTGGGTAGAAGCAACCCAAGAATGCACAAAAAGAAAAGAAGAAGGCATGATGGCCATGATAGGAGTTTCGAAAAAAATTTGTCAAAAATAGTAACTCCTCTGCCCCATTACTAGGCCAAATAAAATGATACAATTGTGGCAAATTTGGGCACAAGAGAGCTAGCTACAAAAATGAGAAGAAATGGAATACGTCTCAGCATATGCAATAGCTTGGGTTTTGAAGACAAGGAGAAAGAATGGAGTTGAGAGATACACACTTGTCTTCAATACACTGGTAAAAAATGACTAATTAGTTACTAAAAACAACTAAAATTTGCATATAAACAACCATTTTTCAGTCGGTGACCAACAGTAGCTAATTTACAATATCTTATAACGCAACCAACTTTTAGTCATTTTTAGCTTAGTCATTAATTGGTTTCCTCAATTTTATCACCCAGTAATATATTTAGTCATTAATTTTTCATTGGTTTAGTCATTAATTGTCATAATTAATGACCAAATATATAACAAAATATATTACTATATGAATCCTTGAGAAAACTAATTAATGACCAAAGAAACATGACCAAAACGTTGGTTGTGTTATAAGATATTGTAAATTAGCTATTAATAGTCATATGCATGCATATTTTAGTCATCATTTAAAACCAATTAATGACCAAAGAAATATGACTAAATTTTAGTCGTCTGTAAATTACCTACTAATAGTCGTATATATGCAAAATTTAGTCATTATTTAATAATAAAAAAGTTATCATTTGCAGTAGTCATTTATCTTTTTTTGGTATTTTCATATTCATTAAATAAACGACTAATTTAGTAGTTTCTATTCATTTCATTTAATTTCATTCATAATCATTATAAATGGCTAAGTTAGTCATATATTCATTTTATTCATGTTCATCATTAATTAATATAAACTACTCATTTACTAGTTTTAGATTGATTTTATGTGTTTATTATTAATCACCATAAATTAATTAGTATGATTTTGCGACTAAATTTTCAGAAAATGTCATACAATGTGCATGTTTATCTAATATGATAGCGCAAAGTTACATATGTTAATTACAAGACTAAATAATATCACATGCAAATAAAAATAATTTCAACCATATAAATCTTATTATATAAAATATCAAGTATTACAATATAAGTTTCGAACTTAATATGGGTTGGGCTACAATTTACACATGAAATATTTTTTTATCATTTCGAAACATTATCACTGTGTTTCCAAAGCATTGCAGGTGAATTCACCAACTCTGAAGGCTTGACCATCAATCTCTATGAGTATGTCTTATGCAAGATATTGGCTCCAAGGGTATCACTAGACAAATTCTCTTCTCTCTCTCATTTTTTTTTTGTCGCTCCAGTGTTATTATTCTCCTCTTTCTTCAGTTGTTGCTTCTTACCATCAATATTGAGTTCCTCTCCTGAAAATGAAAGAAGATACAATGCAGAGTATAAGACATGAAAGACGATGAATACTTGAATATAAAATAAAGTAGACTATAAAAGATTTATATGACATATACCTCAACATTTGATAGTGGCCACTATGTGGCTAGATGACCTATATAAACAAAGTAAATAAAATGTCACCATAGAAAATGGAATTAGAGGGGGATTCATCATGCATGCTAGGATTTTTTGTGTGTGCAGACATCATATTGCTCACTTCTAATTGTATAAAAAACAAAGAGTATGCAAAATGACATGTGGGTGTCTATTTGACTCAATGATATGCTTGATTTTTTATCCCATTCCAATCCTACCATAATTAAATTAAGAGAAATAAAGACACAAAAAGGACTATCAATAAATGAAATTAGAGACTTTAGAATGCAACTCAATTGTACCTGAATGTAACGATAAGTATTTGCAACTTCCTAGTCAACAATGAGCATCAAATCATACTGTGAAAAAATCCTTGCATTATGATAATTTGGTTGCACTTGCACTAATCCTCTGTAGTAGTCCCTTGACTTGCATATAGATATAATTTTATAAACAATCCTACTCCTGTAATTCTTCCCTATATGGATCATATTTGTCCTCCCTATTCATAGTTATTTTTCAAGGCAATAGAATAGAACTTTCCATTTGCATCATCGCCTTTCAAAACAATGCTTAAGTATTTCCAGGTGATTGTTGAACCAGTCTCTACTCAAGTCCAAATCCTTGATTTTTCTCCATCGCACAAACCTCTTGTCGTAATAAAATTATAAATCTCACATATGCATTCCTCATCCCCGACATACAAATTCTTTATAATGGAATACTTTATCACTTCTCCCTTAGTGCAATAGAGATCCACTACTGTGGCATGGAGATGATTGGTGTCATAAAATTGTACAGTTCATCCTTCAATATATGTCACAAAACCCCTCTCACCTCACATAACTCCTCTCATCTACAAAAATAAGAGTCCTCCCAAATGCCTGGTCTCCATCTCATTCATACTGAAATAAGGGGATATTTCCATGGGTGACAAAGTGTGCTTGGAGATTTAATAGAAGGAGCTATCACTAAAAAAATAAAAATACAATGCATCATAATAGTTATCAGTAGGAGCAACAAACCTGGAAAGCTACTTCCTAACTAGATAAAGATGCTCCTGAATTACCTCTTATAACGAATAAAAGATAACCTCAACTACCTATAGAGTCTACCTATGCGTCGTAGCAATGAAAACACTGTCGAAAACAACATCTACAACAACGTTGGTCAATCTCTTCTTCTAGTCAAGGGCATGCCCAAAGTTTGAAAAGTATGAAGCAGGTCAGGGACAACCTCATCCAAGCCTCTCTTCTTCTTCTACTCTCTATGTTTAGGTTCAGAATAATACCAAAGGTCTTCGAAATTGATGGGTGGGTAAAATTTATCAGACCATTAATTTCTTCCACTTTTAATCATTGTCGATAAGAATTTGATGAAAATGGGAATTTGGAGGTTGCCCAAAATCCCAATTTCTTTAAAAAAACAAGACCTGGGCTTTTCTATTAATCCCTTCCCTTGACTGGCTCCGCTGTCCATAAAATTACACACAATTCTACAAGTTTTTCAATTGGAATTCAGAACGCACAGTAATTATAAAAATCCACAGGCACACAATACAATTGCTATAAAGATAGTGCATGCACAACATCTATAAAACACATAAGTATACCCAACATACACTAGAACATGATTATATATATTATATAAAACAGTTACAAAATTAAGGCATTTCAGCCTTAAAACGAGCTCTAGCTCGACTACAT